>JAUIMW010001256.1:0-13148 GCA_033557785.1 Enochrus cinctus
ATAAAACACCTTTACAAAAATAACCGATTCAATGGGAGACCGTAGTGACCATTTTTTCACAGTTAAACACAAAGGAGAAAAAAACCGCAAGTGGTAAATTTCTTTTGCGTTTTGTCACGTTTGGTTCTATCGTAGTAAACAAAGCAAATTGTCTCTACCAAACTACTGATGTAAAAACAGATGATTTTTTTTATGAATGAATAGAACTTTATTCAGTAAGCAGCGCTTCTAAACTTGTTCTCTTAATGTTTAATAATTTTTCTGGCCTTATTGTTAACGTTGGACCATCACATTGTTATAATTTTTTGTCCAAAATTATGAGTTCTATGCGCTGGTGGAGTTTGTCGGTATCGAATAGAATTAGGCGGTATATGTAAGTTAAATATTACAAGTAATTTGGTAGAAAACAGACCAAGTACTGAGTAAGTACTATCTACTAAACATAGTGTTCTCTCTGAAAACTAGTGAGCATTTATGGAGTTTCCACAGTAACAGAAAATACAAGTTTTGCATTTCAAGTTCACCGTTTTGTAAATCAAATTAATTCTTTTCAAAGCAAATTCAACTTTTTAAATATCAAATTAACTCTTTCTAGAAAAAAAACTATATTTTACTTTTATTTAGTGTCATTGATTTCAAAAGTTAAAACTCCATCACACAAGTGCTATAATAGTAGCACAGAGAAAAAATATGATGGACTTTTAATTCAAGCTAAGAGATTAAGCTACTAATGTTTACAAATATTTGTTTTTTTCTTTTATGTTTGTGTTTAAAAGATATATTTAAATTTTGTGTATTTTGTGACCTGTGCTATATGGTAACCACAGTATAAACAATACAATTTGCCTTGATGTTTCTGTTTGTGGAATATCTGAATGTAGGAGTTATAAGAAATGTTTTATAACTGGCCTCTACAGTAAAAGTGAAGATTTTTTAGTATAATGTTTTTACAACAGAACTTGTCATTGTGACTTATATTATCCATAATCGATATTGTTTTTACATATAATATAAAATAGTATTTGACGTTAATATTACTTGATTAAAAGTAATTTATTTTAACGTAAAACACATTCGTACATTATTTCGCCAATATATGTATGTTTATAGATATGTATATTTACAGAGTAGAATGGAGATTTTCTCGGTGGATTTTTCATTTGCACTTTAATTTTTGTTTTGGGTAATTTTTATATAATTTGATATGGCTTTTTTAGGTACAAGTTATCCAGTGGTAGAGCAAAGTGAATAACTTCCTGCAGCTTTTTGTTGTACTATAATAGCCTTGTTTTGAAGGAGTAGGATAACAAATTTTTGGAGAGGATCAGTATTTATTTATTAATAACCTTGATGAATAGCCTTGCACTTGCTTTTTTGACTAGTTCATCAGTTAATCTCTTATCCTTGGTTCCAGACTGCCCTGGTGTCCAGATTAACTGCTTTAGGTTTCGCAGGCACCCAAGCAAAAACTTCTGTTGCTTGTGCATCCTTTACCTTGTGTCATCTTTGTAACTGCTGTTATGGCAATTATTTCTGTTTGGAACACTGTGGCATAGGATCCCAGACTTACAGATAGTTTACAGTCCAGTTTTCCCACTCTGCATATACCAAATTCAGCACCCTGGGGTGACTTGGATCCACCTGTTTAAAGAACTACCTTGTCTAGGTGTTTCTGTGTTTTACCCCTCTCTCCAGAACTCCATGTTACAATTATTATTACAAACAGTTTCCTCAAAATGTGGGTTTTGACAGTCTTGTCCGATATCATCATCAACAATGGATGACGTCTCTGAACTTCACTAAGGATTGATAAACCACGCTCACTAGTTTCTTCCTTGCCTTAACCGTTGTCTCTATGGCTACTGTGGGCGTGGTGGACATTGCCTGTGTTATTTCTAAACAAACCAGCCTTGGTACATTGCTTAATGTGCATTGCCAAGTCTTTGTGAGAGTTTTGGATTTCCATATAAGAGATGCATAGATGATGATTGGTTTAATCATATTTGCTATGCCGTCAGCATTGCCTAAGGTAGTGGTTTCCAAACTGTGGGGCGCGCCCCTCTAGGGGAGCGCGAGATTGTTTCAAGGGGGACGCGCAACATAAACATATAATTGAGGTTTACACATTCTCCATTTACATCACAGTACCAACGCCAATTTTCTACCAAAAAGATTTGTTCTAATAAATAACTAATATAATAACAATATTTGTTTGTAGTACTTGTTTTTGTATTCTATTAAATAAATTATTTACGATTTTTGAAGTTAAGCTATTAAAAATGAAGGGGGGCACGACAACCTTTTACGAAAAAAAAGATAGAAAAAGTTTGGAAACCACTGGCCTAAGGTTTTAAAGTTTAACCCCTCAGTAGGTTGCCTACTATATCACATCATAGTGGAGGAGAAAGTAATTTTCCCTGCGAGCATCCTTTCACAGTTCTCATTCCCACGATAGTCTCACCAATTTTGGCATAGATTTCTCTGTGCTTTTTTTAATCAATTAAAAGGTATTGTCAAATGTTCCCTCTATGTTGATGAATACTTCCAGGTCTATCTCTATACTTTTGAGTCTTGAGCATCAATAATTTTGGCCAATTCTCTTTGCTTTCTCTTGTTAGAGAGATAGTCATTGAGTTCTGTTCTCCCACCCACCTTGGATTCTAGTGTCACAGAACCAGGGAAGTGAGTACTGAGTATAAATCTCAGAATTTCTTCTTTCTGCTTTATATGTGTAGTAATCTTTCCTTTTCAAAAACCCAGAAGTTTCTCCATTCCGTCTGATTGGAGTGGCTTTTGGATTCTAGCACTTTTTGGAAATTCTTTAATCCCCTCACTTTACTTTCTCCAGGAATATCTTTGCCTGCATAAAACTAATAAAAAATTATATTCTAGGACATAGTGAGATAAATGGCAAAATTGCATAGGAGTAACAATAAAAAACATGTTTGGTAGACAATAAGAACCCAAAAATTACAAGTCAGGAATGCAGATATAATTTTTATTCCATACAGAATTACACTTATAGTATAGGTATTTTTTTATTGAAATAATTTATGATTCGATAAAAAAAAAGCAGTAGATGGTTTTATAATTTAGTTAACAAAATATATGATGAAAATAATAGCTTTTTTCGCAAAGATGATTTGAGACTGTTTGCAGCTGTTAAAGATATGCCCGTTTATTTTATTAATTCTTTCATGCCTATTATTTATATAGTACTCTAAGATTAGGTATTTATTAATGTATTTTGAAGAGACGAACTGGTTCGGAGAGGCTAATTAAAGGTCTTTCTAAACGATTCATAAAATAAACGTGCGCATCTCTAACGATTGCAAAAAAATTTTTAAAATTAGATGTGAATTCCTTAACTATCAACTCAATTAATTATGTACTGTTGGAAAGTAAAAAAAATACTTGCACTTAGGGGGTGAATTGAAGTATTATCCAATAATTAACCAATAATTTATAAAATGTCTCTGTCTTCTTTTAAGGCTGGTAGTGTTTTTGAGTCTAACAAGGGTTGTAGTTTTAGTTGGAACTCGCCATTAATGTTTACAGAAGGATAAAATGGACTTTTGCAACTATGAACTAGTTCTCGTCACTCTTTCTTATTTCTTTTAAATTATTTTAACTAATCTCTGATAACTTAACTATGATTAAAAATGTGAATAGCCTTTCACAAGATTATTGCCAGGTTTATGGTGCAAATTATTTTTTTAAAGCATTTTAGCATAATATTTTAAGTCGAATCAATTTTAGAAAGATGAGCTGTAGTTCTGTATATGGAATCTTGTAAATCTAACAAGAAACCAAAGTCAAGTTTTTCTATCGAGGATCTAAACACAGAATATGCAAACAAAAAAGACATCCTTGATAAAATAAATGGGCTTCATAAATATATGTCCTCGTATAAATGACAGACAGACCCAGAAGTGAAAACCAGATTACCTACCCCAGTTTCTGAAATAAGTAATGTTATAGAAGCCACTAAGATCGGCAAGAGTATTGGGGATGATGAGATCCAAGTTGCCTTTTTGAAATTGATGAGTGAATTGCTATCAAAACCACTAGTGCATATTGTGAACCTCTATTCTGCACATTCCCAGAGGTGCTGAAGCTCTTTATAATAAATAAAGCCAATAAATAAAAGAGGATGCAGGTCGGACATTAGAAACTATCATCCCATTGCATTGCTCAAATGGGGCCATGGCCGACTAATGGATCATATGATAAGAAACAATATCAACAACTCGGACCAAGATGGGTTCGCCAAAGGCAGCAAAAGACAGCCATTGTGAATTATCTTCCCCCAATTATTGAAAGAATCAACAACGAAAGTTAAGTAGTGGGCATTAACCCGGACTTGTTGAAGACATTCGACAACATGGATTATGACATCTTGCTTGATAAGCTTGAAGGGATTGGAATTAGAGGTGTTCCTCTGGAAGAGTTTTGGTGCTACCTGATTGGATGCAAACAAAGAGTGGTAATGTTTGATGGAAGTGAAGAGGTGTTTTCCAATTGGTGGATGGTCCGACAGGGTGTACCCAAGTGTCTATTTTGGGACCCTACTTGCTTACCATCTACATAATTGGCTTTCGGTCTTCTAGTGCAAATAAAACCACCATCTACGCAGATGATACGTAGCTTGTTGTGACTGGAGAAACTGGTGAGGATGTTGCAGACTCAGTCACTCACCCCATGAAGGAGGCAACGCTGTTTGGGGAGAATATTGATCAATTATAATGCAAGACACCACGCACACATTGAAAAAATAAATATTGCTATGATGGGGAACCAGCTCTGCTTAGTTACCAGCACAAAATTCTTGGGTGTGCACTTGGACGAAAATCTGAATTGGAAGGAGCAGATAAAGCAGATTTTTGTATGCACTTCGCACATCAAATAGGGAGATTGGCATAAAGGTGGTACTTCTGCTCTACCAGGCACATGTACAATCCAGGTTGGCTTATGGTAGTTCTTTTTTAGGGAAACTCAGTGGACAAAGACAGGACATTTAAACTGCAAAAATCCTGCATATGTAGTTTATTTAATCTCAGAAGAAATCGTATAGACTATATTTTGTACATCACAAAATACCCACTCTGACGGAGATTTATATCATCCAATGTGTAATATATGCCCACAAAACATCAACCCACAGGAGGCATAAAGCATGAACATAGTTACGAGACCTGTTTGGGCATCGATGAGAATAGTCTGCGACCGATGTTTGTACGTCTGCAGACAGTACAGTGCCAATTTGAGCTCTAGGCTGTTAACATATACGTTCACTTGCTAGCAGAAATGAAGAGACTACCAAGGAGGAAATTCAGGAAGAGTGTAAATACAATAAAAATAAATGGACTATACGACCTTGATGAGTTCTTTTGGCCAGGATAGATATGAACTGTTCTAAGCCTTTCGGGTGTTACAAGTTGTGGAACTGTGTTTTCTTTGTTTTGTGGCAAATTTGACATACTATATGCCTTGTGGGCTCATGTAATGAACAAAGATTGTAGCAACCTCTATTGAAAAAGGTATTAGTACTAATTATAACCAACTTTTCATGCTTTCTAAATATGTTTTTTATCCAAAAAATAATCTAGTTACTGTAAACTTAAATATTTTTCTTGTCATGTATAAATATCAAATGTGTAATAGGTATACAAAGTAGGAATAAATGTTAAATTCCATAATAATCGATAAAAATTAATAAATATAAATATCACCACTATGCTTTCCGCAAAGAAAATCAAAATTCATGGCATGCATTCAAAGAAATGGACCATCAAAGATAAATTAACACAGTATAAAGGACTACTTAATCTTTACAGTAAGAAATTTTACTTTATTAAACAAATATAATGGTTAGTATATTATTCCAGCCAGGGACCGAAAAATACTTGAGTTTGATACAAATGTAGCAAGAAAGAAACAAGCAAAATTATTGCAAGAACTACAGCGAGACATAAATAATTACAGATCCGAACTTGACAATGCAATTAGGGGAGATCGACAAGCTCTTAGAAATGTTTTACAGGAACATCGTAGTTTACAACTAGCTTATCAAGATTTACATCCAAATGTAAGAGTTGTGTTAAATATAAGAAATATTTTGAAATAATATGTTTCAGAAAGTTATAGATCATATACACCAAGATAACTTCAATAAACGGAAAGAATTAGACCGGGTACTATATAAACTGAAACTTAGAAGTAATGTATTAATTGATTTAAAGGTATACAGTTATTTTTTTATTTGAGCATATTCACACATTTTGTATGCCAGTACCTCAACAATGCTTTTAATGAATTAAACTATTCTTATGCTGCTTTGATGCATCTTATATTAAAAACAATCGAATTCTTCAGAAAAGTTTATATTATGTTTAGAAAACGCATTGCTATCTGCTATATTATTTAAATATTAATAAGACTGGTATTGTTAACAAATGAGCACCAGACCTCTTAAGGATGACTTTGAATATTTTCCTTGTATCTTTTCTTTACTGAATGAATGAATAATGCATCAATTTATCTAAGATATTTTATTGTATATCTATTGTCCTGATGAAATAAACTGATAAAAAAATTACAGTTGGAATTAGGTGAACTACAAGACAGGATAAAGTACGAGTCAATGTTTGGATCAATACCAGAAGAAGAACAAGCACAAATTATTACTGGAAAAGTGCAAGATGCTATTCTGAAAAAGGAAGCTGCCATTGTTGTACAGAATACATACAAAAATATATTGGCCATTATGAAAAGGGTAAAGCTTTAACTTATTATTTTTATTATTTAATCTTATTTTTTTTAATTAGGATTCCATTTATTTTGATGCAGTTTTAAATACTCTAAAAGAAGATGCTATTTCTCAAGGAAAATGTATGTATCGCACAACAGAACTTGGACAATTAGCTACTGAATACTTAGATGATAGACAAGATGAATTCATAAAATTAGAAAAAAAGATAAAAAAAGATATGAAAGTGAGAGAATATGAATTAGAGGAAATTCATAAAACTGTGGATTCTTTGAGCAAAAGTCTGAAAACATTAATAAGAAGAGATGTACGTTAATAGTATATAGAGAAATATTATTACAATTTTTATTTGTAGAGTGATGTAACCCTTATAAAACGAACTGTAACAATAACATCTTCGATGCATGACATTCAAGATGAAATACAAGGACTCGAAAAAATGTTAATTAGATTGAAAAATGTCGTAATGGTTTCATCATTTGATTTAATATTCCCATGGTACAAATCTTAATATTACATGCTTAAAAAAAAATTGTTTTAATATTTTTAGTTTACAAAATCAGAAGACATTGTTAGAAAAACTTAGAGAATATTCAAATGAAATAACTAATAGGAGGGACATTGTAAACGATAAATACTGCCATGCTAAAAAGATGTACAATACTTTGTTTAATACTATGGCAGATACAACATTGGAGTATGTATAAAAAATGCATTACCAAAATTAACTGTGGAGCTTAGAAAGCAATTAACTTTATATTATTTTTATGCACAGTTGTTCAATTTATATTAACACATTGTGTGCGGAGCACGTACTAGTACGTTTTTTGACGATTCATACCCTAGGATCAGAAAGTACGGGGAATTTTTTATTTAAAACAAACTATGCATGCGGGAATTGGTTTATTTTTTTTTCTTATGTTGATACGACCAGACAGTCAACAAATAATATTATTTATCCGTTTTGAAGCGTTTGAGAGATGCTGTACGTCGCAAACGGCCAGAAAAGTGGGCCGACAATTCTTGGATTTTGCATGATGATAACGCACCAGCTCGAACTGTACTGAATTATTTGACCAAACATCAAGTAAATACCATCGAGCAAGCACCGTATTCACCTGATATGGCCCCGTGCAACTTTTTTTTTTTTCCAAGTTGAAGTTGCCACTTCGTGGAAAGAGATTTCAGTCGATTGAGGATATCAAAGAGAATGCGACGAGGGAACTAAAGGCCATCCCGTTGACACATGTGTGTTGTTTCAGATGGATCATATTTTGAAGGAGATAAAATAAATTTGCCTGAAATTTAACTCTATTTTGTTTTATTTAAAAATTCCCGGTACTTTCTGATCATAGGGTACTTGAGCAAAAATTTTATTTTTTGTTTACAACAATCATAATATTATATATTTCAATATAAAATACGAAACGTTTATGTATAAAAAATTAAATAATTTTCTATTTATTGAACTGAATAAATAAATTTGCGCGCAAAACTCCCGCACCCGACACAATTTCGCCACAAAATGTACCCGCACACAATGTCTTAAGCATGTTGTCTTATAATGAAATCAACACTTGTACCTAAAAATATTTTTAAAGATAGGATAGGATATAATATTTATGAAAATCTTACGGTGTTTTGGTAATTTTGAATAATTTTTTTGAGCTTGAAAATGAAAGTTTGAAAAGTAATGATTTATACAAGTTTTTTTTAAATTAATCAAGGAATTAAAAATGTAATAATATATACGGTATTGTATGTAAAAAGATAAAATTAAGTATGATTTCTATAGTAAACAGGATTATAGTCTACGTAAATTACGTTTACTATAATTATAGTCTACATAAATTCATTTCATTATTAACCATGTCTGACACGAGCACGTTTTACTAGAAATCTGACAATTGTTCTTGTCTCATGGAGACACTTGTAACATTTTTGGACAAAATTTTACTTTCTAATCTTCCAATTTACAAATAAATTCAAAAAAGTAACTTCAAAATAAATTATTTTGTACAGGTTCAAAATTAATGTGTACGTTATAGGGTTGATAATATTTTATACTACAGGTATAAAGTTCAAAAGAAAGAGATATTGGAAAGTATAGATATAGAACAAAAGAAAAAGAGTAAATGTTTGGAAAAGGTAATAAAACGAGGTGCATTAATTACACAAATAAGAAAATCACTGCAATGTATCTACCAAGTCTGTAAACATGTAAATGATTCTGAAGTTGAAAAGAAAAAAACATTAACTATAACATCAAATATATCAAGTTTGACACACGTTCCAATTGTAGAAGAAAATGGTAGGTATTAAAATATGTTACTATAATATAAATGATACGCTTTTCTTTAAGGCATAATTCTTATAAAGATTATTTATCGAAAATTACAATGTTTAATACCAGAGTCATTTTCTTTACCTGAACATCAGCATTTTGATGCTATTCAGAATTATGATAAAATGGTGCATATGTACACAAGAATTATAAATCCACTACAACGACAAGAATATGAAAGTGGGCAATTTTAGAAAAATAATTTAGTTTGAATTAAAATTTTATATTTTAATTAATGATGTTTTAGGTCTTGTGGAAGTTCAAATGGATGATTCTAAGGTACCTACCAGAGAATTCATAAAGGCACAAAGTCAAGAAATTGTAATAGAAAATACGAAAACAGAAATTGAAGAAGTGGTTTTACCTAGACGGAAAAGAAAATGGAAATAATTTTAAATAAATTTAAAATCATTATTTTTCAATATACATTATGTATTGAGTTTAGCCATTTTAAAAAAAAATATTTTTTTCAGGATTAATCTTGTGAGGTGGAACTGGTAAAATATGCTCTTTAATAAAATGAATTGTAAAAATTAAAAGAAAATTATTGTTTTCTTTATTTTGAGTAATATGATAGGTTGTGCTCCAAAAAGTAAAAAAATAGTACAATATATTTATTTCAATAATAAAAAGTTGTAAACAGCTACTTCATTCAACTGTTTGTAAAGCTGCAAAATTATTAACAATTAAAATTTCATCATCACTAGATTCCTCACTGGTACTTTCATTTTTATCTTTTATATTTTGATATGCACCTTCTCCAAAATAATTAGGTTCTTGTTTGGAATCTTCATCTGATGATTCTGATAGAGAATCATTATATTCTGCACAACATTCTTCTGTTGATTTTGCTTGTATCCATTTTACGGTTTCCAAGTAAGGGTGCTTCTCCCACATACCTAAATTTTTAGTATATGAAGGTGGTCTTAAGCAGAGACATATTTTTCCATCTAAAGCCATACGAAGTAAATTATTTGCCCCTCGAAATGAATCTAATCGTGCAGCTTTTGCAGTGCGAAAACCACGCTTTTTTGCCCATCCATTACAAATATCCATTGATGACCATTCTTCTTCACCTTCTGGATGGTCTATTCTCAATAACTTGGGCAAATCTAATCTTTCCGCTATAAATTCATAAAAAAGGATAATTTGTTTTAGTTAAAACAAATAATAATTGTACCTACCTAAATATTGAATGACTGAAAATGGTTCTCTTATTTGAGCTATTGGAAAACTACCCATTAACACTTGTATAGTTTTGGGAACTTGAGATGGAAATACTAAACCAGGGCAGTCACATAGCCTAACATTTTGAGTCAAAAAGATAGTTTGGAAATGTTTTGTATGTCCTGGTGTTCTTGATACACTGACAACTTTCTTTCCCATTATTGCATTCATAAGAGATGATTTTCCCACATTTGGTTGTCCAATACATCCTATGGTTAATATTCCCCCTTTGTACTTTTCATGTTCAAAGTAACTAGTATCCGCCTTTACTTCAACAGTTTTTCCAATTTCTATACTTTCATTTTCATCATATTCTTGTGACATCTCGTCTTTGATTTTTTGTTCCCAGGATGATAAATCAACATTGCTTCCCACTATGGATTGACAAGCATCAAATAATAATTGTGTTCCTTCTGCTGCCATTCTTAGTTTACCCTTACGACGTCTAATTTGTAATCCTAAAAATATTTTTTAAAGATAATAGCAGGTACTAATATCTGTGGTTGATATGTACCTGCTTTGTCTTCTTGCTTTCCCATCAAATTATACCCAGGTAATGTAGTAAACATTATAATATTTAATTTGGGATATCTTATTTCAAAATAGTTTTTCCAAGCAGCAACCAAGGGAGCAGGTGCCAGGTCTATTTTATTAAGTACCAAAATTATGTCTTTTTTCAATTCACTTGTAACATAATTATACAATGATGGAGGAAACATAAGGCCCTATGAATTGAAAATTAAATAGCAATTATGGTTTGTTGGTTAAAAATACTCACGGCATATCGAATATCTACTATAAAAAGAACAATATCAGACATTTCTAACACTCTCCACAGTTGCCGCCAAGTTTCAAGATTCAATTCAAAATAACTCAAATCTTTCCATGAAAATCGATTTTCTATATCTGAAACATATTCCTAAAAAATAAATAATTGTTAATCAAAATTATTGTTAAAAAAGTCAAAAATAAAAAAATAAAGTAAATCCCAAGCTTTCAATCAACGTCGTGATCTTCTTTAGGGGGAGATAAATATATCCTTTTATTAATAAATTATTTATATTTGTACATATCATGTATTTGGTTGTATTCATTATTTAGTATTTTAATGGAATCCTGACCCTTTAACTTGCTATTATCCCAAACATGTTACCTTATTGTTGCTCATGGTCATTCCATAAAAAAAGAAAATATAAATATGCATATTTGAAGTATTTGGTTCTACGAAAACCAAAGTTATCATAAAATGATTTAAATAAATTTTCTGATAGTCCAAATTTATCAAGGTTTGCAAAATAACTAAATTAAGCAAATGTTATACATTTCAGATATTAGTTGGTGTTGCCTCTTTTGATATTCTGGTCATTTGTTGTTCGTAGCGTTCAGTATTAATATTTTCTCATAAAAGATAACACCCTTCCAATCCCAAAACATAAAGAGTTTGCAGGAGTTTTAGTTTCGAAGAAATTATTGGAATAGACTGCTAGTACATTCCAATAAAGCAGTATATGTCAGAGACAATTGTACAGGGTGATTACCTTCGATGGCGACAATCTCCGCCAACACGTATTTTTTCATAAACTAAACAAATTGTGTTCATATCGTGTAGGTCAAATATTGAAAAAAAAATTTTTTTAAATTAACAAATGTAACAAAAACCTATTGAGAACCTCTGAAAATAACTAATAGAATCCAAGCATTTTAAAATTTACAACCCTCTTTACTATTAAAGTAAACATCTGTGTCACAATACAAACTGTTTATGTTATGCCTTTGAGTCATTGATGCTTAAAGCTTGACCATACTAAATTTTCCCACAAAGCAGTGCATTTAGATAAAATACATTGGTTTTATAAAAAAGTTTCTAATCCTAAAATAATGCCCCTTTACTAGTTCTGTACTCCTGTAAATACGTGCCTAAAAAAATTATGGAAAGATTAAGTTATAAATTCGAAAAGTAAGTGACGGAGACAAAGTGCCACAAAACACCTTTACATAAATAACCGATTCAATGGGACACAATAGTGACCATTTTTTCACAGAAAAATACAACGGAATAAAACACAGTTGGAGTTCAACCACAAGTGCGGTAAATTTCTTTTGCGTTTCGTCACGTTTGTTTCTATCGTACTAAACAAAGCAAATCATCCCTACCAAACTACAATGAAAACAGATGATTTTTTTATGAATGAATAGAACTTCATTCATTAATCAGCGCCTCTAAACTTGTTCTCTTAATGTTAAATAATTTTTTCTGACCTTATTGTTAACGTGGGACCATCACATTATTATTGTTATTTTTTGTCTAAAATTATGAATTCTATGCGCTGGAGGAGTTTGTCAGTTGAATAATATCAGACGGTATATAAGTAACTCTAATAACATATTCTTTTCACCAGATATAATTTATGTACCTGTAGATAGAAGCCAGTGATGCCAAAGATGAAAAAGCCAAATTGTATTACAACTGTTGTGTTTAGACAAGAAGCAGCAAAAGAATCAACAGCCCTAGTACAAGGTAGGAAATTTGTAGGCCGATATTATTGCCTATGTTAAGATGGCATACTTGTTGATGTTGGATCTAACTGGGACTGTTACGTTTTTATCTCCAAAAGGTCAAAAATTAGAAGGTAGGGAAAATAGTAAAGCTGTACCTTAGCCGTTAAAATTTAAGATAAGTGTCAGAAGTTGTCTTAACAGAAGTTGCATTTAAGGTATTTTATAAATCTCCACAGCCAACGGAAGCTTCTAGAAGAAACAATGGCAAAACAAGAAAAGATTCTAGAAAATAAAATCGGTGTTCTAGAA
>JAUIMW010001257.1:0-13146 GCA_033557785.1 Enochrus cinctus
TTCTTGATTCTCAAGTATAATGAATAAAACCAGTGAATGTCTTGAATGTATAATGAGTTAATAGCATAATGCAGTCATTATACGTTTGTTTGTTGGTTGTAATTGTTATTTAGAATTAATAAACAATTAGAATTGCAAGTACACATTGCATAACATATTATCTACAATTTTTTACATAAACTTCAATACACTTCATTACTGCATTTACAATTAGCTTGAAACTGTAATCAATGGACAATGACGTGAAGTGAAAGAAAAAAATTAATTTAATAGTTTTCTTGTTTTGTTATTGGCATAGTCACAAAATGACGCATTGTGTAATATAGTTACTAAAGTGGATTTTGTATAAAGATTGAAGTGTTTAACCCTGGGCCCGCATTAATAATCCTTTTCTTTTGTGAAACACGTGCTGTCTGCTGTTTGCAGGGTGTTCTTATACTACGGAACCACCCTTAAACTACAGCATCTGCAGAGATAAAAAGGTCTTCCTCCTTCTATGGCACTTGGGTAATTTTACACCACCATGAGAAAATTTTTAAGATCATATCTTATTTACCGCAGGAGCCATGTAATTTTCAAGGGCCTATTGTCGTCTAGCCCGCGTACGTGCCTGGAAATAATCCTCTGTACCTCTATTTAAAACGTCCCCTATATTATTTGTTAAAATTCTGACAGAATTTAAGATTAACATTTATTAATTGGATTTTTAATATATTAAACTTTTTTATTAGAAAAATTTAGGTTTGTTCTACAAAACAGTAAACGTCCTTAATGTAATTAATAGTTTACCATACGTTTTACATATGAAGTGATTTTACGCAATTGTAATTGCGGTTATTTAAAAACAATTCATTTTACTGTAAAAGAACGATATATATTCAGCTTATTTCGTGAATGAGTTCGTTTTAAAATGTAAATGGTTGTAATTATCTAAAATTCAATGACATTTACATGCTTATAACGTGGAACATGTGTTATAATTCAGTTATGTGATACGCAGGACATATTAATTGTTATCATTTAATTATTATACCAACCGCATGTAAATTCATACTATGAATACAAAAAAAGTATGTTGTGTTTCTCGTCCGTTTGGTAATGAATTGAATAGAAATTATTTTCTTTTAATATAGTACTTAATAGTCCTTAAAAATGTGCGTAAATTGAAGTGCAGTGAAATTGCGTTATATAAAACCGCGAAGCTTGTATTGAATTTCTTATGCATGCAGAACAAGATTGCAGATGAGCCCAAGTAACCCAACCCAAAGGCAAGTGCATTTTCCTTTGAAATGCCAATAATCAAGTTTTTCGAAAAAGGACAGTATTAAATCACTATTTGGATTCTTATATGCACCAGATAGTTTTGTTAAGATATTGATTGCACAAAAAGTCTTTTCCATAGAAGATTTGATCATCGCTTGGTAGACTCATTGGCGTAACTAATGATGAAAGTAATATTGCTTTTCGCATGGATAACTTGTTTTTACGTCATGTAATGTGGGCGGACTGGACGTACTATAGGGAATTTGAGAAATATTTTTATGTAGATGTGGATCAATCGCCACGTTTACATCACTTTAATATAGAAGTTATAATCTAATATGTCTTGCTGTCTTAAGTACGTACTTGAAAATATACCAGAAGCCTTTGTTAATTACACACAAAGTTAATGTCGAGAGTTAACTGGATATATACATCGAAAAACTGTTGAGTAGTTTTTAATTTTGAAAATTCATATTATCTTTGTTTAAGGTGAAAATCATAGTAAGTATATATAATCTTCAATTTTATTGGTAAAGATATCGGAAGCTTTGATTAGGTACAATATATCTTGGGAATCTTCATAAATTTTAAATGCATAAGAAAAGATGAGTGAAATATCGAAGAGTTCTTGGAAAGATCCTTAAAACATATATACAAAATATATTTAAATTTTCTAATGATTAACTAAAAAAATAATAATGGAATTAAAAAAAAATCAGTTTTTAACATTATAATAAAAATGACCTTTAAGTGCTTCGATTCTCGTAATGTGTTGCAAATAAGTCAGCAGTATTTGCAAAGTAATAATTAATTATTTAGTTTATATGCACTTTTAAAACGATATTATGAACGCGATAAGAAGCTAATGTGCTGAAGTTATAAAAATGTAGTTTAAAATATCTTATGATGCAACAAGAGGCGCTAAATTGATGAATCATGAATTTACTAGTCGATTCTGGTACGTTAATAAAATTGCCATTTCTACGTCATTGTAGTCACGCGATTTAATAAGGGATGATGACGGGGATTTTAATATGACGGATTTGTTTAAGTCAATTGTTATATGAGCACCTACATATCAATGACACAAAAAATTATTATAAATTATCATAATTAAGTTAACTGTGATATTTAATAGTTTGCTTAAAAAATTAATTAAACATTATTTTATATTTGTTTCTAATGTTCAATTATACAATTTCCACATTCCAAAATATATTTTGTATATTTAAAATGTAATTAAAAACCCAATAACAAATGTAAAATATTTGAGATCATTCCTAACTTTTTTAAATTTATTATGAAAAATGGATATTGTTTTTAGGCCTTCGTCGTAAATTTCGTCTAACTTCTGTAACTTAACAGTTGCAATGCCATCTCCAAAACACTAGCTTATTGATATTGCAGTTACCTACTTGAGCTTAGGTATTAATTTAGGACGCAAACCAATAGATGGCGTTGTAATACGAAAGTATTTACAGTTCACACGTTGTGGTTCTGGGCTCAGGTTAGTAGCTTTGCCGAAGTATTACTAGGTGGCGCTGTAACACAAAACAGCTCGAGTTAAGTTGTATAACGTTTTTAAAATTTAAAGTTTTAAAATACATTCTTTTTACAGCTGTTATATACTATTATTAATGCTGGCAATGAATATTTAAATATTAAAAAATAAAATGAAATCTTGAATTTCAGTGTTAACGTAAATAAAATATCATTTGACAATCACCTTTTGTTCACTAAATTGATAGCGCAAATTGCCACCGAATGCTTGTTAATAAAACCACTTCCAAATTCCGGAAGCAATTATGCAAATGACCCGGCAAAGTAGATCAAAGTAGGCGTAGTACCATGTATCACTAATTGATCGTAAGATGGCGCGTGCTTGCCGGGAAGTCGAAACTAGTTTTTATTGTGATCTGCTTGGATACCTACATATATTCTTCGTCTTTCTCCAAGAAAATTTATAACATATTTTTTATCCTGTTCTCGAAACAGTTTCTTGATAAGAATTTACACTCGGGCCAATGAACTTATTTACAGACGCTTACTAATTTTCAATTTTTTGTACTTACAAATCTAACTGGATAATAAAAGTTGTATTTTGTAAATGATATTCCTATTAGATTACACGTAAATGCTTTTTAATTCCTGATTACTCCGAAAATGTTAAAATTAAATTTCTACAAATGCAAAATTAAATTCGAAATTATCTTAAATTTAATTGTGTATAGTCTTGTATGCACCGTAGTCACGACTTTTGCGAACGAAACCCGATTTTACTTGACCAGTTTCGTGATACACGATTCTTCTAGAAGAGTGTTGTATCTCGGTAAAATATGTATAGCAGCCATAAATACCACTATAACGGAATGCCATAACTTTAAAAATTAAACACTCGGCTATAAAACTCAAAAAATAAAATGGAGAGCTAATTAACTGTCCGGTATTTACCTAGAAATAACGGACTGCGGCCATTTTTCAGTTTGATTGATTTTAAAAAGTGTCCATCATCCTTCACCATACATAAATACATAAGATTTACGAGCTTGATCTGCACACCAGCTAATTCAAGATCTTATTACCTTTGTTCACTCAGACAACAAATTATGGAAGATGTATAATTGCATTTTAAAATATATGAATATTAGTTTATTGTGAGTCATGTAGATTGCTTCATAAGCGAGAGAAACAAAGCATGCTAAAAGTGAAAGGATAGATTTAACTTTATCTCTTGTACTCCCCTCTTAGAAAGTATCTTCGTGTGGTGGGTGAGAATGCATCAACAATGGTTCATTTCAGGAGATATAAAAAGGCATCACGAAAAAGATTTATTGGAAATAAGTATAAAATCGTGAAGTAATTAATAATCATTATATTGCTTTAACCTTTGTTGTAATGTCCATAAACGACCGCAACGCTGTAGGAAGTTTTTAAACGCAAACATTCTTTATTTTTACTTATTTGTACTTGCATGTTGATCAATATGTGCATATCGACATAAGATTATTATTATCTTTATACTTGGGAAATTGGTTGTACCATATGTTGCGCCTAGCACCTACACTTATTGTTTTTAATGGTTTTAAATGAGCGAGTGATATTTAAAAAATGACACTTGTATGGATTTTCCAAAAATTTAGATAACAGAATTAAATTTGTCAATACTTTGTACAGTTAAACCCCCTAATTAGAGGCAGATATTTGGGGAACTCTTGCTTAGTTGAAATGTTGAAATTTTTTTCTTAAGTAGATATTCTATATTGTTTTTTATTTTTAGTTTTAAATTTTAATTTTTAAATTTTAATTTTTAAATTTAAGTAAACTAGAACTTTCAATTTTAACTTAATGACATACATTAGCATGATATAACGAAATACCTATGACCATAAAATAATCTATCATCAGAATAATTTGGTTCCATGCATAAAATAAATACTTAAACGTTTTGGATGAATTGCGGCTTATCGTTGGAAGTAAACAGACCTATTTGTCCAAAAGTAAATCAAAAACGTATTACTAGTTAGTGTTTTAAGAACCAATGTTTTATCTTTTTCTCAGACATTGGTTTCGCCGATATAACTTATCCTTCTTCAGTCGAGTTCCCGTCTTAATGCATCGTTGATATCGCCTCGCGCATTGAGTGCCCTACCATCACGGACGGAGGTCAAACAAAGCGGCCGGTCACTAATGAACATTCCTGAGCAGGCGTGACTTCAGGTGCTGCAAACAGAGACCGCTCGTGTATCATATAAAAACCAACGAAGCTGCAGCCTAACTTTTAGAATATGTAAAACGAATAACCAATATTTGATAAAATTCTTTTAATTTTATTATAGATGGAATTTAATAGAATTGCTAAGATATACATGTATAATATATTTAATTAAAAATAAAAATGTTTTAAAATCTAACACATAACTCCAGAAGTAACAAAATTTGATATTTCTAAATACTTATAATATTTACAACTATAATTTGAATAACAACCGAGGAGATGCTATATGAGTTTCCTAAGATTGTTAGTTAATTCTAGGTTTTCTCTAACATTTCTACAGTTTGGTCAATTAGAATCTGTTATTTTCGAAGTTTGAGAGTTGAAGCTGTTGTTGTATGGATCTTCCGGATTTACTTAGTTTGTGTTTTTTTAATCGCAGCCTAAAACATCGGACAATTTTCTGCATTTTTTTACAGTAAGTGCGATTCGATTTGTCGTGGAGTTGTGGAATAGTCGTACATGATACGGATGATGCGGATCAAGTGAAATAGACATTCCAGTGTATCGTATAGAAAACGAAGGTTTTGCACGAAAACGGATTGGCATCGTGTAAATATTCGACCTCGATTTACATTTTACAAATATCCCTTTGAGAATAAAAAAACTCCCCTTTATTGAAGTTGCTACTAAGTTACATCAGTATATGCAACCAGCATTCACAGGTCTTTTTCTGACGTTCACTGTATAAACTCAATAAAAAATATGCTCTGACAAATTTCAAATAAATTTTGTCAAGTTTAGGTCTGCTCCGTATGTATTCTACTACCAACGACCATGGAGGGCAAGATCTGACGTAATTTTGACAGGAAGATGCCAAGATCAACCAAACAAGTGGTCGTGTGACGTCAAAATTACGTTGAAACGAGTAGTCCTTCTAATCGAGTAGTTTAAAAATAGCCCCTAAAGATTTACCATCATCACTTTACAATCATCACTTATTTGCGGAAAGCATTAATTTTTTGTTTTCATTTGAAGAAAAGTGCTACAGAGTTGCATCGAATGCTTGTCGAGCTGCATATGGTGATCATGCTCTATTAGAAGCAACATGCAAGAGATGGTTTCAACGGTCAGAGATAATGATTTTGATGTGAGAAATGAAGAACATGGAAGACCACCAAACAAGTTTGAAGACGCTGAATTGCAAGCAATATTGGATGAAGATGATACTTTGAGTCTTAAGCAAATGTTAAATGTTGCACAGCAAACAAATTGAGGCCGTTTAAAGGCTGTGGGAAAGATCAAAAAGTGTGGAAAATGGGTGCCACATGAATTGAACGAAAATCGGTTTTGAATGGAGTTGTTACTGCTGATGAAAAATGAATTTATTTTAAGAATAATAAACGGAAAAAATCATGGGACAACCAACAAAATCGACTGCAAAACCAGATCGATTCGGCAAGAAGGCTATGTGGTGGGAACAGGAAGGTGTGGTGTATCATGAGTTTCTAAAACCTAGTGAAACTGTTAATACTGATCGCTACAGACAACAAATTGTAACCACTCAACACAATTTTGTTACTCGACAATGCGCCTCCACACAAAGCAAACCCGGTTCAGTATACAAGTAAAGCACTTGGCTGGGAGCTGCTACCTTACACGCCGTATTCACCAGACTTGGCCCCTTCCGACTACCATTTGTTTTCATCGATACCACTGGCTGAGCAGCACATCGATTCCTACGAAGAAGTTGAAAATTGGATGTCTTCTGGTGTGCTTAAAAAGGCGTTCTATTAGCGTAAGTAAGACATGAAAATAAATGATACTCGCGTATCTTTTTATTCATTTTTCAGATATTCTAGAACATGCTATGTAAATGTGTCTAAAAATAAAATTCTTATAATTAAGTGCAATAAAGTCAAAAATTTGGAATTAATTATTGATATCTCAAATTGCAGTCTAAGCATTCACACTTGGATGGAATAAAACAACATTTCAAAGTCAGTTTCTTTAACAAATAAATCCTCAACTCATGGTCCCATCTGTCATTGGGACGCTTTCTTGGGCGGATCTTATCTCTAGACTCTCTCAGTTAATACCATACATGCACCGACGATCATCTCTATACCTCTGATCATGGTCTTACTCCTGATCCAGTCGCAACGTTTGTATCACGTAACGTGAGACTCATCATATACCTTTCGATTCTTCTCTGCGTTGTTTACAGTTTTTTGATGTTTTTAGTCTTGAAAGTTCAATATTGGTAGAAGATATTGATCAAATATGTTTCGTGTGAGGCATCTTGAATGGCCAAGACCGACCGTGCTCCATAAAAGTTTATCTCTCCTAAAGATTTCCGTACTTATGTACACATGGTGATAAATTTACCCAAATACAATTAAGATGAAACAATTTCCAATTGTTCATCATTGAAGTATAAGTTACCTGGTACGACTGAGCTATTGAACTTAATTTTGATCTTCCTTATATTAATATTCAAATCAATCCCTATATCGTCAGGGAATCTTAAGTGGTTGTCAATCGACACGTATTATCTGATGTTTCCTTACCTTACCTTCTGTAATTTAGTGCAAGATTGTAATTGTATTTCCTGATGTCTACTTTATAGACTTTTTTGTGGTTCTTGATAACGTTGCGTACTCAGTTCTTTGTCTTCTGGTTTTCACCTTTGAATTGCAAGATCTAATAACGAAGCTTAGCACATCAAGCAGAGAGATTGGTCTGAAGATAAACATAGGAAATATCAAACCGCACCAGGAGACTTGTACATCAATGACGAAAAATTGGAAATTTTTATGTCTTGCTTGTATTTGGACCAACTTATCACCATAGATGGGGGAATATTAAGTCCAATATACCTCTATGCCTCAAACGAAAGATATCTGATCAAAATGGTATACCAACATTGACCTACGCTTGCGAAACATGGACATTTATTGATTTTCAAAATACTCTTTATGAAAATGTATAAAATATTCGTTTAAACCAATTTTTACATTATGTTTGTGGTATTTACAAAATCGCTTTTTCTGGTGTCGAAAAGCCTTATGCGTAGTTTTTAAATGAAAATAAAAAATGCGCTAAAGGAGTTAAATGATAATTGTATGACTTATGACTCCACTAACTCTATATTTTGGCCCTAAAAGTGTTCAGTTGTTTGGATCGATGTACATGAACTAGTAATATCGTGGAGAGGAATGATTCTACGATGCTGATTGGTTTTCCTTAGTTCCTGAAACACTTTTGTTAAAACAATTGTGTCTGTACTATTGTGACACTGTGTGCACAAGTTTTGGTTCATGTAAAATATTATAAAATATAGTGAACTACCAAGTGAATACTTTTAGCTTTATTATTCATTTCAAGATGCTATTATAAAGTAAATGAACGATAAAATAAAAACCTGGGTTATGAACACTTTCCTATGCACGTTTTTAATCAACGTTGCCATTATGACGTGAAGTTGTATATGTACAAGAACATTTATTAAACTTTGCCGTGATGGCGTTTTAAAATGCCTGCACTCTCCAATAACCAGATATAATGTTCATACACGAAGGAGAACGTGGTTGTCTGGCTATCAAGGTGCTGAGCTCGCTCAATAGGGGTCGGCACGATCGTACCAAAGCGACCGTCCGTGACCTTCCTGCTTGGTCATATGCTGCAGGTACTCCCCAATCCCCTCACCAACACTCTCAACGGTTTACTATAATCATCTAACGGCCTATCTGAGGTAATAGAAACGTCATAATCGGACATCACGAATGTATCTTGTATTGAAACACTTGGAATAAAAAAATATCTGCCGCGAGAGGTTCAGAAAATTACAAAGCTATTAGAAAGTTGCAACGCTAAGGTATGTCGATAAATCTGCGCTTGTTTCAAGTCACGAGAAAAATTAACGTTTGTATGTTGCCAACAACTCGGCTGACGCTGTATAAACACTTTAAATTACTGTCAGGATTATTATTATATAAAGAGCTAATCTTCAACTATTCTCTATAATGCTATTGCAAATTTCTTAACAACCGTTACTAATTGCGTATTCCGATTTAATGTTCTAGCAACAATTATGGCGTATTCTTTTTGGAATTTATTCAACCAAGAATGAAGAATCTGACGAAGAAAAAATTTTAAAAATAAAATATTTTCTTGAGAAAACCATTGAGAGTCAATTGTTGAAATGGTTTTTCAAGACAAATAGTTAAATATGCATATTTCCTTAGTTTTCTCTAACGGTTCTTAGAAATTTGAACTGCCTTGAAAATATCAAATAAAATTCATTATCTTCCTGTTATTGACGTATGGTAAACTTAAATGGAGGAATCTATTTCATACAAAGACTGAGAGAGTGTTTTCGTTACTGTACTTTCTTAAATAAAAATAATTTGCTGCGTAATTGATGAGTTAATACGCCCATTTTATAATATATTAGCATAAATTTCGTTCTATCTGATAATGTAGTGTTTGTCATGAGATACGCATAGGTATGTATCTTTATGTAAACACATCAAAAAAATAATATAGTCTCGGTGTTTGCACAAGAGCATGTAAATAAAGCGTGCCTTTTTATAACGAGGTTCTTAGAGGTGAAATTCGAAAATTGTTCCATAACTGCGAAGAATAGACAAGAGATCTCTCACACTTGTTGTTTGGCTTTTTCTTGGCAGATGGTATGAAGAAGGGCGCTCGAGTACATTAAGTTTTTCTTTTATCTACGGTAAATATTTATACCTATGAGAAGATTTTCAGGTATGCTGTCTTCGAATTTATAATACAGAAAACGTAGTATTAGACTTTTGCTAAGAAGTTAGTTATAGTTAGCAAGACAAATTAAACAATCTAATTTGAAAATAATATCTATTGAATAAAAAAATCGAATTTCTAAGCATTCAATTATTTTTTATTTTGTGATTTAAATTTTACCATTTCTGTGATTAATTTTCTTCGATATGTGTGGTCTATTCTATCAGATATAAAGATAACTGAATGTGCCATTTATGTTTGATTTACATTAATAATGCAAAAGTTTGTAGATATTTTGAACAGGTGTTTCTATTACCATTTAGCTTGTATATATCCATGTTAAAAATATAATAAAAATATACTACTACATAAATAATTTTATGTAGAAGTTGATGTGTCCGCTTACTTTTCTACTTGTTGATAGTTGGGTTGCTCATTTGTACGACCGTGGTTGTTAACATGCTTGTTTTGTTTCCAGGTAAGCTGACCAGGCGTTATCAGCGATCTAGGCGGCCATGGAACATAGCGCGCGCTATCTTAGCGCTCTCAACGTAAGCCTGAAAACCATGTAGCTAGGTAAAACTTAAATGTAACTTTATCTTGCATATATGGTATGTATATGCGTTAACCTCTTAAGCAGTATCGACCTTTCGTCGTGAATTCCAGTGATGCTTTAACAAAGACTAGCTCATTGCCGGCTCGTCATTTGCATTTTGTATTTCATATAAACTGTTAGTACCAAAGAAATATTGTATGTTTTTAAACCATAAGTTATAATATTATTATATTTAATTGTACATTTTGGCGCTAATAAAAATAATAATAGTTTTGTATAATGTTTGAATATAATTGCATTATATAAATTTATTAGTAAAAGTATTGACATTTGGAAAGGTACCGTGTGCTAGAAAACCGATTAAGAACTTTCACTTGCTACAAAATGCAGCGATTTTATGAGTCCATAGATATTTTGAAATATGATATCTTCGTATTATACACCAATTTATTCGCAATTTATATTTTTTAAATCGTTGCCATATTTCTTCTTATTTAAGACCCTCCACAAGTATCGTTAAAATATGAATATTTCCATAAATTTAATTATTAAACCTTAAACAAACTAATTAGTTACTCAGCGTGGTATCTAAATGTGGAAAATGTTGGAATATTAAACTCTTCTTGACCTGTCAACGAGGCCGTTCTTCGAGTTTTAGAAAAACGAGAAAGAAAGAAAGGTTCCTCCGTATCTCCCATCAATTATGATTCTTTATTATATGCTGTGCCCGACTCTAGAAGTCAACAGTACAATTTCTGGTTTCAGATATTATCATATTCCGTATAATATTTTTTTATGGTCCTCTTGTATATCTGAGAAATTAAAAGAATTGTTAATAGTTTCGTTCAACCTCTCTTAGATGTAAAGATTATGAATGCTCAAAAATTCCACAGCAAGGAATATTTCTCTGCCTTTTTTATTACAATGTTCTTAATATACTTGATTACATCGAAATTTGTTAGAAACACTATAGGGCAGGAATTTGTGGTGGTCGGCCTGAACCACTGGTTTAATTTAAAATTTTAATTTAAATTATTTACATAGTTGAATATTGCTTGCACAGACATATCTACGTTTGTCTTTTATTATTTAATTTTATTTAGGCTTATATATATATATACATAAATCTAGTTTAAGTATTACCCAGTAACAAATTACTGTTATAATTTGTTTATATAATATGTAAACACAGAATATGTAGTTTTGCATGTAATATTATTGCCTTTTTGAAATGGAAAGTTGGTACTTGATATTTAATTATAGAATAAAGCCCGCTGTTTTTTTAAGCAAACTCTGGAATTTTCTCACATTAACCAAATTGTCATTTTAGATGTAAACGTATTTTGTGTTAATCTGCAAAATGTAGCGTATATTTAAGAAGCTGGCGATTAAAATACGGAATTACAAGAAATTATAATATTTTAATATATAATTAGTTGTAATCGGGTAGATGTTAAAATGTTTTAATGTGTTTGAAAAATAATCGTTAGCCATTCTGTATATAATTTAAAAGTGAGGAATTTATTGAATAATTCAAGAAGTTGTTAGATTATATTTAACATTGATTTTTGTAACGTTTTTGCATAATTTCAAACATTATCATTGTTTTTATCAGTTTTTTCTTTAATTTATTCATTTATATTTGATGTTTTTGAGTTTTCTTGAATCAAAATTAAATATAATCCATTTGTACTTATGTAATATATATCTTTGATAATACTTGTTTTAAATGTGTATATATGCTTTTTATATAGGTTGCTTGTTTTCAGTATGTCTATTATTGATATTGTTAGGTCTCTGTGAGTCGAGGGCAGTCTTATATGGATTTCAAAATCCTCAAGGAAGCACATTAAAAGGTACGTTGTTTTCATATTTACTTAGTGGTAATTCCTACACATTCCTATATAATTTCCCCTTTTTTCATGATTCCATATGGAGAAGCGTTGACAATGATTCACACAGAACTCGGTATATAGCGCTTGTTATGTTTGATAATGTTTGTGAGAATAAACACAACTAACTAAATACAAATATAAGATATATATTTGTACAAATAGTAAATTACGAAATATTCAATAGGCTATTTACATGAGTGTACTCTATATTTAACGGAAAACTTTTATAATTTAGTCGCATATAAAACCGTAGGTACATAATTAACCTAATTTTGTAACCTTCCCAATAATTAGCATTTTGATCTTTATCGAAGAACATGGTGTGATTTAACTTTTTTTTGTGCATGGGCATTTGTTATTTATTTAGTTTAGTTGTATGGATTAGTGAGCTCCGGATTATTTTATTCATATTATGCTTGTTTCTTTTGTGACAATAAAAATATGAAATTCAAATTTAACTTTACATTTAAATATTATTGTTCTCACAGAACGGGTGCAATGTTTTTTATTCTTTTATTGTTACTACAATGTAAATCAAACTTTACAATAACAAAATCTAACTTAGTTACTTTTTAAATGTTATTGAGTTATTTTTTTTTTAAATACACATGCCTAATAAAGAAAATTGCTGATTTACGCAGCTTAGTATTTTAAATAAGTTGCCGAAAACGGTCGGTTAGTAGAGAAATATGAAACTAACATTATTTGAAATATTAACTTGTTTATTTTCGCTGTAAAATAGCTGTGTTCGTTTTTTTTTTCTGTTGACGGTCGTCTTCTCACATGTTTTTTTTTAAAACGTTAATAATTGTTTATGGGTGTAGTTTTTATTATTACTTAAAATATAATACTAGATAAATAAAAACATGTCTGCAACATTCAGGTAAAAATAAGAAATATTGAAGATAAAATAGATAGTTGATAGCTCTTAAGAGACAATAATTAAATGTCTG
>JAUIMW010001258.1:0-13146 GCA_033557785.1 Enochrus cinctus
ATATATATATATATATATATATATATATATATATATATATATATATATATATATACGGTTAAGTGGAAGAATTGTTAAATTTGGATGGAACGATTGCTGGAAGTCGCGGGTGGAGGAGCGCCACCCTGGCCCATATTAAATCGAGGCGAGAGGTGCAATCTCGCAAACTTTGAATAATGCAAAAGCCGAAAGTGCCACAAACAGCGGGATTTCCCAGAACCAATGGCGTCGCTCCAACTCCAAACACATATTGCACTACCTCGAAAAACTCTGCCTTGTTTCAAAAGCTCAATTGTTTCGACACTTGACATTGTTTAGCAGTCGAGTTTTGCCTTCACATCCAGATAACAAAACGTTTAATGGCCCTGTTTATTCCACGAAAATTCTATTATGGAAAATTCTTGGTATAATCTCTTTGCCACTAGAGGCCCTTACACGTATCGAATTATTATTTAATTCTGGGATTCGCGGTTAATAATTTTGTGGAATATACTTAGAAATACGTGTTGATTAAAACTTGAGGTTTCTTGAAATTTCACATTGTTCATTTATGTTGATGCTTTTACCAAAAAACACCTCAATCTTTTAAAATATTCCCAAGTGGAAGAGCAGCATTAGCATTATCACACATATTACGAAATTATCAATCATCAATTATTTTTTAAGCTATTAGTACAGAACAGAAGCCATAATCGAACTCTCTCTAAGTAGAAGGGAACGTGTAAGTAAGTTTCTATGTTTTTTTTTGTCTCAGATTTCTTTTCGGAAAATGGTACTTCTTACACCAGGTGGTCTCCAACATGCCAGCTAGTCGTTTTGGCTCAAGGTGTATTCAAACTTTGTTACTTTATTTGCCAAGTACTGAACGTTCAAATTCATCAGAGTGTATCATTTTGGTTTTGTCAGTCATAATCTCTATCTGCTATTGTATATAGTTTGAGATGACGACTCTAGAAAATGCCTCCCACTCCTAAAGTCGAACCGACAATGTGGTTTGCCTTCTGACCAAAAATCCGGTTTATAGACTTCATCCTTAAGATTCAACTTGACACCCATCATGAAATATATTTAAATATTCGTTAACATAGTTATAACCTCCATTCCCATCAAAAACATCAATGTATGTATTTATGTTTTCTTTCATTCTCTCACTTAATCTAAAAATATGTTTATGAGGGTGGTCTATAACATGCCGTGATATTATTATTGACATTTTGAAATTTAATCTCTGTTCTGCTGAAAGTTTCATCTTTAATGTACATAATAGCACCATCATTCTTGTTAAAATTAGCTTGATTATAAGATATTGTGCCCCCCATTTTGCGAACGAAAATAATCAATATGTAAGAGAGATTATTAGAGAGATAATTTAGCAAATCTGATATTTTGCAGAACATTTTTTATCTCAAATGAAGCAAAGACTTTGTCTTCCACAATATTTTTTTAATTATTACGACCGGTTTTGATATTATTCTTCAGGTCTAAAAGGTGAAAAAATACTTCTTGAAAATCTTGAAAAACACCGTTTCTGTACGTTTTGTATGCATTTTTAATACTAGGTGGATACGGATATCAAACAATGTAAAGCTTCCCAATACCCCACCTAAATCCAATTCCACTGGGGTGTATGAGTACCTTATTCCTACCAATAGATAAAA
This sequence comes from Enochrus cinctus, assembly GCA_033557785.1. Lineage (NCBI taxonomy): Eukaryota > Metazoa > Arthropoda > Insecta > Coleoptera > Hydrophilidae > Enochrus > Enochrus cinctus. Next base: position 1,659 of record JAUIMW010001258.1, read on the forward strand.
CGGCATTAAGATACTGAAGGGGAGATTAGAGATATATTGCAATTATGGAATAGGTGCAGCCAAGAGAAACAAACATTTAACTCCCTGTCTCGAGATATCTTAAAGCTCAGGAACAGGAAGTAACAACTATTAGTTCTAGTTTGGAAAGTAATTAATGGCTATATATCAAAACAGCATTTTCGACATATAAACGGTTGATTTAGAGGCTGCGGAACCATTTCATAATTCCCTTTAGATACCCTTATGAATTTAGAGTTACACCTAATAATTACATTTTTTTCCAATCGTACGGAACAGAGAAGACCAGTTCAGAATTAATTCAATCCACCATTGCAAATGTAAAAATAGATAAATCTAGAAAAATATCCCGCTTAAAAAGCAACCCCTATTTAAACCAGATTAAAACAAACCATTTAATCTCTCACTACAATTAATGCAAACAAGGAAATTCTCTTTCATTAAAGCTGGAGCCTTCCTTTTTAATTCCAGTGTTCTCGTAGTATCGGTTTTCTAAATGAAAAGGAGGAAGTGCACCCCCGTTCATTACAACTATTCACGTTTCCGTAGCCCGGTGTCGTCCCATCTCATGAATTATAATGGTGACACATGGGAGATCTACTTGGCTGGAACAAGTCGCTAGTAGGCCAGTGAGTAAGTGAAGAACGATGGGAAAACTGCAAGAAAATTATACAGGTACTCGTGGGAAATTGCATATGTATTAACTCCGATCAACTTATTTTAATGGCTAACAAGTTTACCGGCTCACTCCATCGAGCCATTCAAAAATTTCCATCAAAGGGCTTTATTAAATATGTATTACGTGCATACATTTTGTCGGCGGTTTGATAAATATTTATTTTTCTTTACGTTCATGCATTTTTCGTTTTGGGCTGCTGAATAAACAGCTTAACTATTAATTTTTTTTAAGTTATTCTCGCGCGTAATGTCGCACTTACAATTTAAGCTAAAAGTTTCAGTAAGCTCTACACAAGTTTTATTAGAAAATGATTTTGTTGCTTTCCAGATTTAATTTTAGATTAAATTCGAACTGATGCAAGATTTGCAGAGAGCATAACGGCGATGACAATGGAAATTAGGAGAATATTAAAGCTGGTACATATTAGGAAAGTTTCGTGCGAGCAGAAACTCGAATTTGAATGTTGAGGGGTTCGAAAACAACGCCAACTGATATCGATCTAATATAAAATTTATGGTGTGGCAGTATAGGTACGTAGGTCACCGCATAAGACCAAACTCCTCCCTCGGGGAATTCATTTCAGCCGTCTCTCTTCTTGTCTCTGAATGATCTTTCAGACAATATTTCTGACCGGAATGTTGCTTTATCAATTTTTTACTAATGTCAAAGGTCCACAAAGCTTTCACTGAGACTTTGTGGTTCGCTGTATTTTAGAGTTAACAGCTTTTTTCTATTAGGACCTTTTTCCGAATCGGGACTATATACGTGTCTCTAAGTTACTTCATGTTCTGAAATTTATACTGATTTAAGAGATTTTCAAATTGGTTAGTTCAATATATTTTGTTGAAAATAATTTTTGTGAACGCAAATATCCCGATTAATTCTCTAATTATATGAAGGATGAAACAAGAAATGATAAGTAGATAAATTTCCAATCTATAAATTTATTTTACTCGATGGTCTCTTGAAAGCTTCGTAGTCTCATTGGCATCAACGTTATAGTATCCTGTTATAAATATATTATCTTTAATAAATTGATTTCTCAAATCCTTAATCATTTCTTCCATTGGTTCCCCGGAATCTATGCTTGTAGTACAATTGGTTTTCTAAGCAGTTAATGGAATGGAATGGCTTTAAATTTGTTTACTTCTACTATAAGAACCATTTTTTAAAACAAAGACAAAATTAAGCAACTACATTCACATCACCTAGTGCAGCAAAGATAAATCGACCGATAAGCAATTTTGGAAAAAAATCATCATAGATGCTTTGGGCAATATCAACTTCGCTTGGCAAAAATTAACTAAGAAGTGCATGAAGGAAGTGTGGAAGAAGATATGGTCAGAGATATCCCAGGATTATCAACGAGAAGAGCCTATCGTGAGTCAAATAGCCAAATAGAAACAGCAGGACTAGGAGATGTAGATAAGCAGGATATTGAGGAGTTACTGCAGGTTTCTGGCGAGGGCCTTACCAACGACGACCTTCAAAAACTAGCAGAGTAAGGAATTGAAGAACACGAAAATAGTGATTTTGAAGACGGTGAACCAAAAGAACTTGCTACAAATTTAGAAACGATAACCGAAATCGTTGATCAAATTGTAACGAATGAATTTTGACAAGTGCAAAAGCAAAAACAGGAGTTTTTTTTAGCAGCCAACAAGAATTAGATAATAGATAATAGATTTAGTGTACAGCCCCTAACACCATAATGTGAAAACTTTCGATAAGTGTATCATGGTTCATGTTGTCAAAAACCTTATTTAAGTCGCATAGTATTGCTTCACATGTTTCATTATTTCCCATTGCATCCCAGATTATTTTCAGTAGTGCAAAGACAGTATCTGAAGTGGTTCTACCTTCATATTGGTTAGTAGCGAGGCACTTATGTTCATTTTTTTCTTACGTTGGAGTTTATTGGGGAAAGAGTGCTCATAATACTCTTACATTGTAGAAAAAAATTGTTATATTTTTACTCAGGATCATATGTATTAAAGACATCGTCCCATTGCTCTTCTTCAAGGCATGAGAAGAAGGTGTGGTAGTTTTCTTGTGTGAGTAGCCTTCTGGGGAGAGTTTGATGATTTTTTTTTCTAATTTTCTGGTTTCTGGTCTGACATTGAGGGGACAAATACCTTGATTTCTTATTCTAATTCTTTAGCTTTTGATAGGTAAAGCATCGCTTCTAGGTATATTTGCATATATCTTTATGTTCTCTTGTTACATCTCTTTACTTGTATTCATCTTCATTTTGAATATTATACGAGTAGCATTATAAATAGTTTGAAATAAATTGAAACTGTTCAATAAGTCCACAGCTTGCCTATCATTCTTCAACAAGTCCACATTGAAATCTCCATAGACACCGAGCTTGTGTGAAAAGAACTTGCTCTGTATTATGCTCTGATATTGTATTATGTCAGAATATATACCTGTAGATGCATACGACAATAATATTGCTTGACATCTCTAAGCAAGAAAATTCCAAGTCAAAATGCACACTCTGGTTTGTTTTATCTGATATATTTCTGTATTCAAGGGAATCCCTCACAAAAGTGCATGTGCCCCCATGAATCCTGATTTTTCTGAAAAAGTATGATGCCATTATATAGCCCTCAATGTATAATGATAGGATAAATATAGTATCACAGTTGTTCTAGTTGAGGCATCTCGCTTTCCATAAATTCTTCCATGCTATAGAAACATCCCTGCAGCAGAAACTGTTTAATCTTCTTCTCCAAGTTTTTTAATTCCAACCTTTTGTAGTTTTCGGGTAGCTTGTTGTATAACTTGACGCTTATATAGTTAGGTCCTTGTGATTTTCCCACTAAGTATGTACACTAAATATATAATTAAGATATTACATTTCTTAAACAGGTCACGACAGCTCGTCCTGCATCCCACTCCACATAACGTTCTGATAGCTCTTTTTTGTTTCAGAAAAATTCTTTCAACATCTGGCGACGATCCCCACACTGCTATGGCGTATGTTGCCGAGCTATGAAATAGGGCAAAGTATGTGCTTTTTGCGGCTTCATAGGATACAGAAGCTTTCACTTTTTTAGGGCGTATATGGCTTTCGATAATTTTTCTGTAAGTTCATCTATGTGTCAGGACCAGTTCAGGGTTTCACTGATATTAACGCCCAAAAATTTTATTGTTTTTGATTCAGTGATTTCGTTTCGTTTTGTGTATGTTATTATTTTATTTGTTTTTTCTACATTCATACTTAATCTATTTGCTGTGAACCATGTCTCCGCAGTTTTTAGGCATTCTTAGGTTTTTTCTTGAAGCTCCTGTATGTTTTGATGGAGAGTGATGGAAGACGTATCATCAGCATACAGATTCGTTTTGTCTGCTTTGAGTATATTAGGTAGATCGTTTAGGTAAATTATTAAAAAAAATCGGTCCTAGGATAGATCCCTGTGGTACCCCAAGCGATAACGTTGTTTTGTTGTTCACTTCTACGAGTTGTTTTCTTTCTGTTAAGTATGAGGATATTAATTTGCTGCCGTTTCCCCATATACCGTACTTCCAAAGTTTGTGCAACAATATTTTATGATCTACCGTGTTAAACGCCTTGCTGATGTCACATGTTGTCATTTCCAAATTTTCCTTTTTATCGAAAGCTGCTGATACTGCATTTATTGTTTCCAGAATAGCTGTTATTGTTGATTTTCCTTTCAAATATCCACGTTAACAGCAATTTATTAGGCTGTATTTGTCTAAGTCTAAGGCAAATCTCTGTCTCCCTTTTTGTGTATTGGGGACACTCCAGCTAGTTTTAGAAGATTTGGAAAGTTCCCTCATCGATACATTTATTGATGATATTTATTTTCGCACCTCATTATGTAGGCACTGCATCTTTCTTTTTTTACACAGTCAGTAAGTTCTTTATATTTTTCTTTAAGCCATCAAAATTGTGTATACTGCATCAAGCTGGTTTCTTGCTTTTAAGATTTCTTTATTGTCGTAATTGTTTGGTTTTGGCTTTGTATTGACTGTGCTTTCTGGAAAACTCTGATTATAGAAATTTTGTATTATATTGTGAAAATGTTCATAGATTTCATTTGAAGAGGCTTTACTGCTATATATAGTATTTGTCCAGTTAATGTTAAATATATGATTTTTAAAATCTTCTATTGTTTTTGGATTTATTTTTCGTTTGATATAGACTTGTTTGTTTATTTCAGGTTTCAGCTGTTTTAAGTAATTGCGTGTGATGATCTGCTACATGCAGTTTTATTATTTCTACTTGGTATGTATTTTTATCTATATTTGAAAATATATTATCAATACAACTGCTTGAAGTTCAGTTTCTCTGGACACGTCATTGAAGATTGCATGTGGACCGTTTTCTTTCATAACTTTTAACAGTTCAGTGCTTAGTTTTGATTTTGTCATGAAAATTGTGTTGTAATCGCCCGCAATAAATATGTTGTGCAATGTTTATGCTTGCTTCCTACCCAGCCCCCAAACAATGTTCCAAAAAACACAAAACATGTAGCAGGCACTGGGGAGTATTCAAGCATATCTGAATTTTCAAAATTTTACTCCTGATACTTTGAATGTTTTGGGAAAAAATATATAGGTTTTTGCCTTTTGATACCTGAAATGATCTTTATGGTTTAATATTTTTTTAGGCTTGTTTGCGAAAGATGTAGCGCGCTATAGTGATTCCACTTGGCCAGTTGTCTGTTTTGATGACATCCACACCAATTTTCTTCCATTGTTTCCCTTTGTATCAAGTTTTTCCCATTCAATATTATCATCATTTGTTGTACTGAATATATGCTCTTTCATGTCCGCTTCTGTTGTTTGTTTTGAGGATTTGCCCATAAACAGCCGTGCTTTCCTTGGAGCTGCTACAATCTTGAATCCTTCATTTAAGCCAGTGTCCATAGAAACTTATTTGTTTTTTTTTTCTTATGTTTAACCAAAACAAAGCTATGTGTTTTATTTCTAGTAATGTAGTTCTTTATGTTTATTAGTTCAGACATCTTTTGTAGCTGATATTATCCCAAAGAATTATTTGATGAAGCAGGTGTTAAATGTAAAGCAATTACATATTGGAGGCCTCACCGGAAGCTTCCCTAAATCCGCTGGCAGATGATTATGCAGCCTAGCCCCCAAATAGTGAGCGGTATTTTGGGTGGAAGCCAGGGGGTTCTCAGGTCCTCCAAGCCTCTGGTGTCATAGTTGTATGGTCTATTATTCTTCTCCACTTCTTGTAGGTGAGCATGTGTCTATATTGCTACTTCCAATATATAAATTACCAATATATAAATTATTAGGATGGTTAGGATACTCTCTTTCTTAATGTCATCTCTACAGCTTTCGTCCCGTTTCATTCCTAACAGCGTTCTAAGTTCTCTCTTTTGTAGGATAAAGACACTTTTAGCATAACTAGATGCACTCCTTAGGTGGTCCAGCTGTGGAATTTAGCTTAGTAGGTAAGTTTTGCTGCTTCCTTTATGCATACTTGCTCAATATGTTTAATACTGAAAATAGCAGTTGATAGGCTTTTACACAGCAGTCCGCTGTCCAACTGCAGTCCAAGTAGTCTAGTTGTTTAAAGCAGCATAATCTGTTGGGTATTGAAAGGCATTATTTGTGTCTTATCTGGATTGATTTTCATTTTGTTACAGCTATATCAACGTGTTGCATTTTCCATCGCTATCGTTGTTTTCCGGCTCACATCTTCCTTAGAGAGTCCCGACACTAGAAAATTTGTATCGTCGGCGTACATGATGGTATTCTTTGCTCGTTTAGTTCCAGATAATCCATCAGTATTCTCCTCATGGACAATTCAAACAGTTTTCCGAGGGCTAGCAGGAAAGATATTGGTCTATAATTTGCACACTCGTTGCAGTTGCCTTTCTTGTGAATTGGCACGACAACTGCAGACTTTAGTTCTGGTGGCTAATGGCTCTACTATTATGTCTAAATTTGCTTTCAACAAGTAATTTATGTATTTCTGCTTTTAAACAAGGTGTTATGAAGATTGAAGTAGAACTGCTTTCCACCTGTAGCTGAACATCTCCATCATCCTTGATGATATCAAATAGGCTCTTTCCAATTGTGGTAAAGTAATCGTTTAAATCTTCCGCTGTGAAATCGTTTCTAGTATCTAAGCTGGTTTCTTTAGATGTAATCGTTTGCCTTTGATTATTGTTATTATTTTTTGAGCAGTTTGTGGGTGTATCATGTCATTCACCTCTCGCAAGCAGCCTTTCCCCAGGACTCACCTAATTGTGTCCATTCCTGAGTAATTATTATATTCGTGTTTCGTCTCCTGCTCATGCTAATAGTCCTTCTTGTTAGAGGTATCACCCTATCTAGAATATATAGCAGGTGGTTCTGGAACAGGGAATAAGTCTCCAAGGCTCCTAAACCAGAGATATCCGACCAGTCCATCCTAAATAAGTGGCTACTTAGAGTGTAGTGTCGATTCTCAACTGTCTTTGATGTTTTCAAATTATTTAGCTTCTGGCCATAATGATCAGACACCATCAAGAGACACCATGAACTGAAAACTTCTCACCGTCCCCTCCTCGCGATTGAGAAAGATGTTGTCCAGGCATATCCTGCTGGTGGATAATATTCTAGATGGTTACCCAGAAAGTGCTATGATTCCATGGAAATGCATAATGTGTTCTGTTTCTGCCTTCTCTTTTGTATTATTCATAAAATCCATATTCCAGTCACCTACCACACAAATTCTCCTATTTTTACCCCTACCATTTCTATTATCTTTTTTTCCGAAAAAGTTTTGACAGAGCTTATCTCAAAGGCCTCGATCTCCTCAGCAACTGCTATGGGCACACCGCCATGCTCCATCTCATTTCTACAATAGGATGTTACAGTATTACAGGAGGGAGTTTTTGTTACTTTCATCAAGCTATCAGTCAGCCAGTGTTAGTGTCAGTATATGAACTTTTTTATCTACAAGTTGTATTTGCAGCAGATTTACTTTATTTCTCAATGATTGAACATTTAAGTTTAATAGAAAGAGGCTCTTGGTATTGTTGGTCATTTTCCGGATGCCTTCTGTGTCAGTTTCAATATATCGTAGAGATTCTAGCCTGTTTTATGCATGTTTATGTTTCAATGTACTGTTCATATTTTCTCTTCTATTCAATAATATTGTTGGTGTCTTTTCAGGTGAGGAAGCAGAGCTATGTCCACTTAGAGTTGAATATACTTTACTAATTTAGTCAACAATCTTCCGTCGAAAGTGTAGCAGTCTCTATTGCCAGGAGAGGCACTTCAGCATGCTTGTATTATTCCATTTGTCTGTCAATAGTGTTGCTATGTTCATCAATTGTGTTATTTTCTGACTGGATATCAAAGCGCAGAGGAAAGTAGCATCAAATATCTTTTCTTGCCCTGCTCAATCTCTTCAGTCTGTACTGTTAGGTTTTTTGAGTATTTCATAGTTTGACTGATTGTGTGATTGTTCCAAGTTTAACACTGTTATTAGCTATAAAAATGATTGCAGACTTGTCAGTATACTTTACTATTAGTCCAAACCCATAGTCTGTAAATTTCTTCAAGAATTACTTTTCAATTAAATTACCAACAGTTTCATTTAATAAACCCTTCTGGAATAGATTGCGCATGGACCCTAAATAATATATTGTTACATCGAAAAGAATTGTATGATACAATACAATCGAAAATCCAGACCTATTTGCAAAAAAAGCTACAAAATAAAGTCTGATTGAACCAGAGGTACAACAAACGGACGAAAAAAGGAAGTGAACATTTTGATCGATTGAAATGCAGCTTAAATGTCTTCGGCGTATATCCATCATGTATCTAATGAATCGCAGTTAGGTCGCATGCTGCTCTAAAATTGATAGAATTTGAGTAATTGGGGCATTTAATGAAGTCTTGAATTAAAGCATCCATCACGTCAATAATTGAAATTCCGCTGCAATTTTAGGCCATCAGAAATAATTTATCGGCGAAATCATTGAGTAATGGATGCATTCACTTAGAAAACTAAAACGTCCAAGTTAAATGATTGCCAAAGCCCGCCTGTGGGTAAAATGTCTCAAATTAAATAATCAATCGTCACTTACCATATCGTCAGAGTCGGGGGCAAGGGCGGGAGGTAAATGATAGGCCCAAACCTCCGATATCACCTGAAACAGAAAAGATTAAAATGAGTCGTACGGCATAAAACATAAATTTAAACGTTAAGATAAAAAACAAAATAAAAATCTTGTGGAGCGTAAGTAATGTTAATTAACGTAGGGGCAGGGTTACGGGTTAGAATTCCATATAACTTTGTATTTTATCATTATAGTTAATTGCTTAAAGTTGGGAAGGACGCAAGAAGAAAAAAACAATTGGATGCGTTCCAAATTTATAACAAAGCTTCTGAAATTTCCAAAAAAAGGCCCTAAACTTTTTGAAATGGAAATTGCAATTAAAAGCCGGAGTATTAGATTTAAAAACGCACCCGCGGCGGCGTCGCGACGCGCCCACCGTTTAACAAACCAAAATCACACACTAATCGAATTTAATAACTTAATTTAAATGATAAATGTAATATCCTCGAGAGCTTAAGGGGAAAGGGCTTTTTCTAAACTTTGGATTAGCAGCATTATGTTGTATCTGAATGGTTCTCCATTCAATAGCCCTCGGCTATATAAAATGCTTTCTCACTTCGAGGACCTTGTTTATCAAATTTTAATTGATTTAATATTACGCTGCACAAACTCTAACCGAAAGCTTTCTTTGCCAATTATTACTTAACAATAAGAGTCAAGTAATTTATTCGCAAATTTGATTAAGAGCTGGGGGCCTTATTGTCTATTACCGTTATTTTCTTTTTGTTTTTTTTTGTTTTCTTTATTTTTCAAATTGTATTGTTTTTTTTTGTTAAATGATTAGGGTGTGGTCTACAAACAGATGCAGTTGCACAAGTAGAATAGAGTCGTTTTATTGAAAAATTATCCAAAAGGCAAACGTAATCCCAAAAGGTTCTTAGTTCATTTAAGTATAATTACATTAAGGCTATTTTCGGTAAAAAGGGAAGGGCTCCTAAATTAGTTAGAACACACTAACTAACCAGTTGTATAAAATATATTGTATATTGAATGGGATTCCGAAATTCAGCACTCCGAACAAATTTGTTTCAATTAAACTACAGTTCCTTCAATGAATTATTTGGTAATCGAATTAGAGGAGGTGTATTGAAAAGCACTTGGTGGAAACGGGATTTCTGCACAATGGTTGAAATAAACACGTGATAATACGTGGGTGTATGGGGAGGAATTATAATTTTCACTTCACCTATCTATTTAATTGTGAATCATACGTTTTAGTCTCATTAATGTTAGTCGGGCTGCTCTCCTGTGTATGTGTGTTTCTTCCGCGGCGCGGCGGCGGCGACGGGTACAGGGAGGAGGGTAACTAATGGCTTGTTCACGAACTCGTGAAATTTCAAAGGAAGCATTTCATTAGTCACATTTTACAGTTTTCGCCTTTCAATAAATCCAGAAAAGATGTTTTTGTAATTTTGTTGCCTCCATTTTTCAATTTTATATTTCCATTGTACCAACTCGCAGATCGATTCTAATTGTAAAATAATTTCTCTCTGTTTTCCTTTATGCTTTTTGCATTTAATAATTATAACATTTTTTTTTTAAATTAAATAAATAGACGTAACACTAGATCAACACCAGTTTTCCATATCTAAAGCAAAGAATACTCAAATGAATATGTCCTCAGCCACAGAGAGTATATAAATGAAGGAGGTATCAGCGAGACATTGAGCCGAATAAAATTGTTGGAAGCCATCGACTCCGAGAAATAGAAGAAACGAATTCAGAGGAAATCATGAATACTAACGAACCTCACATTCCCATTTATAAGGTTACTTCTGAACCTATCTGGTGGTTACCTATGAGAAAGGTCCCGGGAGGTTCACTCGACACAACTTTTTGTACAGTTGACCGTCTCCGTCCCCGGGATAGAACAGAAACGCTCACAGATTTCCGTTTACTTTTTACTGCGCCGCCTAACTCGCCCAGAAATCTAAATTCGATGACTTCGCTACTTTATTAAGACAAACGTCCCCGGGATTTATTTTCCTATAGAAAACTAATTTATTAGAAGATTTTTTATTTCCGCGACGGACCTTTTTGCTCCAGGAGGTCTCTCTACTCGTACGAAAAGAACTTTTAATTCGTTTAAAAGCACATTTTATTTGGGAATTTCTTTTGAGTAATCGCCAGACTGAACGATTATTAAACGGATTAAAAACTGAATGCGGGTTATAAATCGATACCACTCCGTTCGATGAGTTTCTATCAGTTTTTTTTTTCCTCGAGAATTTCTTGAAAAGAAACTGACAGACGTTTTCTGTAATTGCCTTGTTTTATTTTATTATAAACTACTAGACACAAACCGCTGTGGAACCTATTTAAGATAGTAACTACTAACAGAAAGGCAGAATCACATCAGGATTGGATCCTCTGCGTATGACAATTAATAATATAGTCACGACACACGGAAGATGAAAGAGATGACGTTGAAGCTAATAGTGGTAATTAAAGTTAGTCCAGCAGTTTTGGTTCAGGATGATGAGCAGAGGGCAAAGTAGAACGTAGATGGAGCCGAGAGATGAAACGAACTGAATAGCACACAATACGGAGCAGAGCCGCGGGCCGGGCAGGCAGGGGTGGAAATAAAAGGAGCGGATTCGTGCGCTATGTTTGCGATTTCGGATGTTGCTGATTATAATTGCATTGCAACATGCTCTATGGTTCGAGCTAG
>JAUIMW010001259.1:0-13142 GCA_033557785.1 Enochrus cinctus
CAGCTTGATCATTAACGAACAATACCATTGTTCAGATGACAGAACGGCAATAAAACTTAAGCCGTAGAGACATTTTTTAGACAAACACAGAATCACTCTTTTCCGGGTCAATTTCCGACAAAAATAAGTGATTCTATCTTCGTCTAATCGTTACGGACATTTTAGAAGTTTTTATGAAACTGTGGCAGCAAAAAATGTCATAGAAATTTTTTTCTATAATAAGAATATTATAGGAATAATATCTACAAGGTATAAAAATTTTCTTAAACAGTTAGATGTTATCAGAGTTGACTATCACTTATTCTTCAATGTTGGTAGGTCTATAGTGTTGCAGTTATTTAAAAATAAAACTAGTATTAGTTTATTTAATTTATTTTGCAGCTAAAGAAGCGAATCCTAGTTCTAGCTTTTATAACAGTATATAGAAATAATGTTTTTCATTAAATGACAGCGTCTGTTTAAATCAAATATTTACTAATCTTTATCACTAGTATCAGAACCGAACCTATCGTTAACAATCTTAAAAAGGGCTATTTTTAAGCGAATGGATTTACAACTGATACCCTTGACTCTTAAACTATATCTATTTTTGCACAATGCTGATACTCAACTGTTGTAAAATTTTGTTGAAAAACGACATTTCGCGGCGTAAAATAATGTATGCACATGCCATTAGAATACCGCGTTGGCTATTTACTAATGAGCGTAAATTTTCGTCACAAATCACAAAAAATATCGAGTATTGCATGGGATTTTTTGGAATATATCACTTGGAGTAAGTAAATTAACCCCAGAGGGTGTGAGCCCTTTTCCACGCAGGATAACAGCACAAGCCGCACGTGGTAAACCGAACAATAATAAGTGGTTTTGAAGTCCACATCACAAATAAAAGATCAATACTAGAAACATACCGAAACTAGAGACAAAAGAAATTCGATGACAAACTAAAAGAATTTGACGAACATTTTCCCATGTACGACAAACCACCTTCCATGAAGGTTTGATCGGAAGTCTTCCAACATATGCAAATTTGAACAAGCAGTCGTGTTTCTTATTTTCTAAAGCCCGAGATGCAAAAGCACTTTGGATATTCCTCGTAATCTCAGTAAGAAATCCTTCTTTTATTATATATCAACGTTTTTTAATAGCTTGTCTCTCGGTCTCAAAAATGTATCTCTAACCTTTTAGAAGGAAGTATAAAACAGTATTGTTGGACTCTGGTCGATTTTGGCAAAAATGTTGATTAAAATAGAACTATTATGAGTTTAGATTGTTATATGAATAACTTTAAAAGTCTAATTTATATTCAAAATCATGAAAATTAATTTGATAATTGATTCGCAAATTGCTTTTTCAACGAACCAATGAGCTAATGTGAAAGTATTGTAATCTCCAAAGCGGTCAGAGTGAACATACACTTTCGATTACGTGCAAGGTATACCAACTCTGTGGTCTACTCCAATAATTTGAATATTAAAATTCATTAGCAAACACATAATATTTTGATCTATTTGTTTACGATTATTGTAATAAGCAAAAACATATGAGCAGATGACATGCTGTTTATGCCAAGATTATTATTTTCAATAAACTTCTGCAAAGATGGAAAATTATTATTTTATGTGAGATTCAATGAAAAAGACAATAGATTTTATTTTGGGACATTGCATTTCTTTATAGTGGCACTGATATGTCTGCATCGATAAAAATTCAAAAAAAAATTATGAAAATGAAAGTTTTTTTTTAATTTTATATCTCTCATAAACACACAAATCCAGAACAATAAAAAATATCCCTGAAAACAATTTCTCTTTTGTAAAAGGATTCGTTGAAACTATTGAAGTATGTATGTATACTTTCTTTCTGCCCGATTTCGAGAATTAGGACCCAGTGCTATTTAAATAATGAGTAGTTGATTATTTGAATTAAGTTAAATTAAAGTGAATTTTGGTTTTATTGGATATTAAATTCAAAAATATCATTTTGTTACTTCAACGTTTTAGTTTTGAAGACTATACCATGGTGTCTGTAGTCCAAGATGACAAGAATACAATACAGCGGGTAACAGTTGGCTAATAAGTCGCAAAGCTACATAAAATTACCGCATAAAATTGCTGCTCATAAACACAATGGTATGAAACATGATTTTTTTAGGAGATACCATTAAAAACCACGCCATCCATTAAAGTGTAATAAACTGTAGCTGAGGAGTTGACATGCAACACAACTTTATATTTCACTAAATTTGTAAAAAAAAACATTCTAGGGGAAAAAGATTTTTTTTTCAAAATAAGTTTCTACATATTACGTATAAAATGTAGGTATAATATAGTATTGCTGTTTATTGCTTTAAAAAAGTTAGTTCTTGTTGAAAACTACATTTTTAACTTAGTTCGATATCACGGTTTTGCATATCATGTATTTTATTTTAATTTTTGGAGAAATTTTCAATTTAATGTTAATGTATGATACATACAAGTATTCCACACTATAAGTCAATGTTACAAGAAGAACTATTCAAGAATTAAATTTGCCAAAATTTGAAGACCTATGGTACGAACTGGTTGATATCTAGTCCTCGTTGGCCTGAGAGTAAATAGTTAATTCTGAAGCAGGGTTCAGGTGATTTTAACTTTATAGGCCAACATAGAATCTTAATGAAAAATTTAATAAGTATAAAAACATATGTGGTATAATGCACTTCTTCGTAGTGACTGCCTACGGTTTTTACGTTTCTTTCGCTAAGCTGCATATTGAAAGCTATTACTACTCGTTGACGATAGCCTAGGATTATATAATGAATATTGTTGGGGTATTTCTAAAAACGACCATTGAAACAAGTTCGCCCTTGTATATGCCATACCAGGAAGCATACGATTTCAGTTGAAGGAGTGGTAAAGGACTGAATCTGTTAATTGGGCACGTCGTTAGAGCTTCATTCCGACTACGTACGAAACCTCTGCATCCACAATCCGATGAAAAGGTGGAGCGTATGAACCGAACAATATCCAGATATCTAACCAAAGTTGTCACAGTCCATCGGCGTTACGGGGACGAACATCTAGATTTATTCATATTGGTTTATTGTTTAACGCCCTAAGAAATCATCAGCGACGGTAGTGTTTGGAAGAGATCTCAAGTTATCGGCTATTCTATTGTTTAGCACAACACATATAGCCCCAAGAAATGGCTCGAAGGTTCCAGAGTTGCGGGTCTCAAAACTCGGGAGCGAATAAATACGAGCTGGTGTGGAATTCGAGGATCAGTTTTGATCGCAATTACTGTTTTAAAAATCATGTTTGTAACATTATCTTTACAAAACTGGCCTTCTTATTATACAGAAATACGCAACTATACATACTATTCTTTTTATATTAACACACTACTTATAGGTAATAGAAAATGAAACAAATAGTTTTAAAATTTTATAATGAAAGAAAGCTAATTAGCTAAAAAATTAACCGATTCGACGAGTTATGAGGAATTCCGGGCTTCACACAGCAATATCATTAATGTCCTAGTCCTAGCAGATAAATTATATTTTTTCTTATACACGATGATGCAGGGATCTCTGTGATTACCTCTCGGATCCAGGGGACTTATTGTAAACTTATTAGTTAATCTTCAACCTTACCTGGGTTCCGAAATCGGAACTGTTTATTACACAAAATATAGTAAACTGACATAGACCAATAATTAAACAACCTGCTCTTTAAAATACAATACTATACTAGTAGAATATATGTTATGATTTTGTTGTATTTACAGTCTGTCTAGTATTCTTAGTGATGCTAATAATGTAAGTAGCAGTATCCGTTCCTGATGTTAATGGTATGTTGTATCCGTGAAAAAAATATAAATAATTTAATAACAAAGATGTATACTTACTTTTAAAAATCGATATAAATATGTGTTTTATTAGAATAAAAAGCAGTATTATCTGTAAGAATAGATTTTTACAGCCCTCAAATATTTCTGTTATCGTAAAAAATTTCTTATATTAATTATTGATAATAAGATTAAATTTTTTAATAAAGTCTTCATAATGTTTTTTTATTATCTGAAAACAATCCATTTAAAATAAATAAACTTTCAATTATTAAACATAGCAGCTAAAAATTTTACGCCAATCATAAACTAAATCACAATAAATAAAAAAGCAATTTTTATAAATAAAATTTATTTTTATTTTCCTATGTAATTTGTATGTATGTCCAGGAAAGAATGATAATTGGGAGTCTTTTCTAGAAATAAAAAAAATGTTAATAAAAAGAGTTAAGATATTGAATAATTACTTACCACACAGACCAATATATTTCAATGAATTTTGCATTCCGTAGTTGACACATGATGGTCGCCCCTTTTCATATGGCGTGAGAGTAATTATGTTCCCCCTAAAAATATCATTTCAGAGAAAATTAGGTTATCCCCTACTTGCTTAAAATTTAGTGTTTCATTCATTATTCGAAATAATTGCCACATTTCACCATTTTCTCTACGCAAATGTCAAATTTATTTCTATTTATAAAGCTCTAAATCACTCAGTCATATTGAATTTGTTAAACAGAAACCCGCATAATTACAATAATAGCAAATAAACGTATATCAAACTGTAGGTAAATTAATAATGCCTCACAAAAAAATATGTAGATTATTGTGGACATTAAACGGTGAATTTCGGTAATATTAGGGACTGTTAATCGTTTTGTTTTTCACCCTTTTTCTCATCTGCATTACACGTGATTTCTTTTTAAAATTTTATACAACGTGATTTACTACATACATATCCCCGAGGATGAAACACTGTATATCTCTTTTAATGCAGACACCCTACTCGTTTTCTCATCACACGCATTACAGCAGGTTTAAACTGTTTCTCTCTGTAGAATTTCGAGTTCTTTGTTTTTATATTCCTATAGATTAATTGCGGAAAAATAATTACTTATACTTTTTGTTTGTATTAAAATTATTTTGTGCTTGTATGCGAGAACCTGTTAATATCGTTCTAACATTTTCATATCGTACTGATATTCTATTTCAGTGGTAAATTGTATTTTATATAAGAAAAAATATACAACTTACCCTGGTCCATAATTGCATACGTAATTTTTGGTAAATCCTTTTGATGCATCATAATAGAAAGCAAAACCGCATCCGATTAGATTTGTATCAGCCCAAATCATCTAAAACATTAATTTTTTTTTAAATATACTGCAAAACCGTTCCATTATTGTTAAAAAGCTCATATACAAATGTTAAAAAATCGAATGAAAGTAAACGCAGAAGGCATCAAAATTACTAGACTGTGAAATAAGAAAAATCTCAATGTAGGACAGAAAACCGAGAAAAATCTGTACAAATAAATATAAGCAGTTAATTAAATTTTTTTTTCGGTCGTTTTTATTCATTTTAACTTAATATCTAAGGCATCTACTACCTAGATAATAAAGATAGGTAGAGTTGAAATGATGGCACGACACTACTTCAGTACCTCAGTTGTGATTGACATACGTAGCAGCTTTCATATACACATGATATCGATTTTGTAATCATTTGGTATTCTTGACATGGGTAGACACACACGAGGTATCTTTCCTTCAACTTCCTCGCACAGTGTCAACAGAGAAGACAAATATATTTAACCCTTAAATTGAAATTACACATATCCATCCGTACTGAGCTCAGAATTAAAGGAGGAAAGCTGCTACGGATACGTAAAATATTTACGAATGTTTGCAACTCATTTTCTTCTTAACGATCGCTTTTAGTTTGTAATACAACATTGAATCATTTGTTACAAATGTCATCCCTCATCATTTTAAAACAAAATTTGAATCTGTTGCCATTCGTTGGCTTCTATAATAGGGCTGTTTCAACAAAGCCACATGTTCAAAGGAACACGCATCGAAGAACTATAAGTATCCTTAATTTGGAGAACTTTTTTATTTTACTTTTTGAGTAGTGTGAACATATTTTTGTAGTGTCCTTTAAATCTTTTTATTACGCCTAAAATGTGATTGACATTAAAAACAAATATAAAAAACAACGTTGCATGAGAACAACATCGATTTAGCTCTTACCGGAAATGTGGTTCAAACCAAATAAATTATATCATTTAAAAGTTATAATACAAAGGACAGTAGGAAAGTTTTGAAATATGACACAAAGATATGTCGCAGGGAGGTTGCATGTTGAAACATATTTATACGTGCGTAGTAGCAAATAGTTGGGCTTAGTTATTCATCAGTAGTGAGAGTGTAAAGTGGTGTGGTGGCATCATGGATACGCAATGAAATATCTAGTGCATAGAATAAATAACTCCTGCACTGGGCGATGTTTGTCTACATCGTACATCATATTTAATTCCAAAGGAGACCTTTAACTCTGGCTGAGAGGCTAAGAAGGCCATGAATATCGGTTACGGAGGAAAATGTTTGATAATGGACAATCTCGTGACAGATGCAGGTCTTAGCTTTACTATAACGGTTACTATTTACGAACGATAAAAAATATTAGTACTAGTTATTTATTTTGCTAGTATAACCCATTAAACTTCATAATGGTGTGGCAGCAGGTTATTGTTTTGACTGGAATTTTGATTTACTTCATAATTTTTATGTTCACATTACATTACATTGTAGAATCAGTTATAAACAATCAATAGTTATAATTTCGCGTTATACCATGTTATTCAAAAATGATGCCCAAAAATTAAATTGCACTCAATATTAGGAGACTAATAATATTTGTTGCATTATAAAAGAATAATCGCATAATTAGTACTACATGTATGTCACAGATTCGATCAATCATCTGAATTTTTGCAGCTGTCACAATAACACTGTAAACACGAACTGGAATCAAAGGTTCCGCACACTACGCCAATAAATTAGAATGTGACAACTTAGTTATTAGTGTTGTGGATAACATAATTTTTTGAAATTTTAAGTAATGCTTGTCTAAAATAAGTGTCACAGCTTTTACATATAGTGTTATATAGTGTATATATAGTGTTATATATTTTTTCTAAATTTAAAATTTGAAATTTTGAAGCATTTTTTGTAATAAAAAGGAAGCTTTTAAATAATATGTGGATTATGCATTTAAAGGTAGTTTTTTTTGCTATTATAATGCTACGCTACTATGCTACTATTAAAATCATCCAACGGCACCTAAATTCCACTTTAATAATCATTTTAGTTTTGATTTTAATTGTAAGTCACGGCCAACGACTGTTACTCTATATTAAACAAAGCCTAAAGTTTTAACTTCAAACTTTACGCAATAGTAAATCTATAATGATAGCTATTAATACACGAATGAGATTAAATTTTTTTTTCTACGACCGATTGTGAATTAAAAAAAGTAGCTAAAATGCAAAATATAGAGATTCACGTTTAAATTATTTAGTTTATCAAACAAAATGCTTAGGTCCTATCGGTAAATTCAATTTGAAATTAAAAACTGTATCGTAGTCCATCATTACCAATATTCCAAGTCTCTCTTTACGGTGTACATAAAAAGTTAAAATTAATATCGCCAAATAATTTTTATCAACTTAATTATTCCCAGATTTAAGTCCTTATAACTTTAACTATTTCATTATTACATTAAGATAATGAAACCATGATGTTCCTACAGCTGATTATTACAAAGATGTAACTACAAGCGATGATAATACCGAAGTAAAATTCACATGGAATACAAATTCTGCGAAGAAATAGGTAATTGTAAAGTGAAATAACAACAATTAAATATTGTCAGTCAATAATTTTTACATTATCCTAAGTGCAAATAATTAAATCTTATTTACCTGAGTATAATGCCCAGTCAAAGCATTAGATAATCCTATTCTATCATAATGGTATGTGCTGACTTCATTAAACCATTTTCCAATAGCGTCCTCGAAGTCAGCGATAGTATCGTAATAATTCCTGGGGGTTCTAGTTGTCCATTTAGTTGCAATATTTTGACCCACAGAAAATCTAGCTAAAAGTAATGACAGTAAAATTAAACTGCAAATGAAACTCATTAAACTTAGTAAAAAGCATTTTTTAGAACATTCCCAGCATTTAACACAAGTATTCCTTTCATACTCTATAAATAAAGACGTATAAAGTTAATTAAACAAAGTGTGTTCTCTGTTGCAACTACCCTTCATAATATGATACACTTCATTCCTCTGCTTACTTTGATTTTCTCAGTTCCAAACATACTTGTTCAAGTATGTGCTTTATAAAATAATTTTATCTGGATGTAGTAAATTGAGATTCTAATTATCGTAATGCAGTTTACGGATATTTTTACGTTCTGGTGTTTTATATTCAGACATTAATGTTACTTCAGAGGCGGCAATTCAATATCAACATCGATAAAAACAAAATAAAAATAAAAAAATAAACACTTATACCCTAATAAAGTAATGCAATTATTTATATAAACTATATCAAGTACATTTTCTTTTTAAGACAAGAGAAAAAAAGCAAAGACGAGTCGGGAGCAAGTCAGAGTAGCCGACTTGCAAAAACAGTGCGCGTTATTGAGAGAATTAATTTCGATGTGAGATTTAACATTGATTGTCGATTTCTCTGAAGTCATCAATGAAAGAAGTAATGAATCACCGCCAGTTCCCGTCTGGTAGGTAAATCGAGGCGGACCAATAATGCAGAAGACAGAAACAAGAAAAAGAAAGAGGTCATTATGATAGTATTAAATAATGACAATGTGTAATTATGGCAGTACTAAAAATTAGCCCTGAAAGTATGTCAAGGTCACCTGACCATTCCTTTTGACTTATAATACTTTGATGGTTTTTTCCATTCGTAATAAAATATCTTATGTAAGAAGAATACCTGCATTATAGTTATTTTTCATGGCGATTTTTAAGTTTCTACGAATTTGCAAATTTAACATTTAAGTGGTACTAATTCAAGATACATTAAAAACCACCATCTATTGATAAAAGTAAAATATTGAAAAGTAATTTTCACAAGAAGAATTAATATTAAAAATAATCCAGCGTAGACTGTGAGTCTTTTGCAGATTTTTATTGAAAGTTTGATTTAATTAAATATCTAATAAAGTTAGAAAAGATCTGGACAAAAGCGCGAAAAGCAGTGAATTATAAATCAGAGGCAACCTCCGGCGCAAAAAGAATTAATATAAGTTGGAAACTTAAGTGTAGAGCTGCAACTTTGTTATTGAATCCGACATAAAACTCTTGTGCCAGTAATCTATTAAATGGGTCTACAACTTTCAATCTCCAGAATGAAGTGCTCACTTTCCTCCGAGACTGTTATTTCAACTATAACTTAATTAACTATTCATTTGCTTACTTTGTGAAAAAGTCTGCTAAATTAGGTATAATATTATAATTGCCGAATTCTCGTGCGGCAGAATTATTTTACGTTCCGAATAAACATGTGGATGTTTGCATGAGGACGAAGAACCTCTAGCTATTGATCTGAATAAAAGTTTATTGTTGTGCGTGGTGCGAAATGTCTTTTGGGAGATATAAATTTGACTTAAAACTTTTGCTCTTCGATCGCTTTAAGCCCGATTTTTTTATGATAAACGGATATCGTTATTTATGTTTTCATACAAAACAATGAATTTTTCTTAAATATATTACTCGGAATAAAACTTTCTTGGTGTTTTAAAAGTACTTACCTACATGGCGGTTGTCGTCGTGCTTTTCGGAAGAACAAGACATGGCCCACATTTGAGCTTTATAGGCAAGTTCATCGTCCCATTTCTAAAAAATACGAAAAGTGTATAAGAATACTAATATTTTGTACATTCTATAGTATGTTACCAGCTCTTGCATGTTCGTTGCAGGAGGTTGACCTCGAACTCTTCCTAAGGCTAATGCTTGTCTCATTTTATTGTGGAGGTCCAATATGATTTGTTTATCAAAATCGGAGACTC
Organism: Enochrus cinctus; assembly: GCA_033557785.1. NCBI lineage: Eukaryota > Metazoa > Arthropoda > Insecta > Coleoptera > Hydrophilidae > Enochrus > Enochrus cinctus. The sequence continues at coordinate 9,928 of JAUIMW010001259.1, forward strand.
CGTTAGCATCTGAAATTATTATAAACGCTTAAAACGTCTATTCCTATAAACCTACATAAAATATTACGTTAATAGTAGCATTACAAAATTGGTTTGATTATTATAGAGATCTATTCATAAAATAAATATCGAAACATTTTAAATAAGCTTAAAACTTTGCAAATTTGCATTACAATTTTAATTTCGTTGCAGTACATATGAATGCCAAGTAAGAAAATGTCTATGAAAATATTAATTAAAAAAGATATCGTTCTGATATAATAAAAGTTAGTACCTATCTATAAAATACAATTTATGACTATAATTATTATCAATTAAGCTTATATTGAGAGAATCTTTCTTATTTCAAAAATTTCCCACGCTTATTTGAATTTTTAGTGCTAATGAAAAATTAGCCAATGCATTGTTAATTTTCAAAGGAATGGCGAGTTTAATATTTATTTAACTTTATTGTAGTACTATACCTACAACATGTAGGCTGTTTAATTGCTTAACATTATCTAAAAATTTGAATTTTCCTCGTATGTGATATCGACTATAACAAATATTGCCTTATTTTATCTTAAGATGAGGGATCGCGTTTTTGAAACGGGCGCACTAAAATTATTATATATATTATGTAATATTTATTGACATGGTAAAATGGAGCACGTAGTGCCATAACTAGGCAACTAGTGTAACTTGTAGTTCAACCGTAAAGGACCCAAGACCTAAGGGAGGCCTTTAAGAAAAAGTTGAAAATTAAAATCTAGAGTTCTATATTACCGCAATGAAACTATTCGGTACCTAATTTCAAATTACCTCGCTGCAGTGTGCTGTTTTGGCAAATCTAATGTGGTCGAGAAGAGAGACAGAGCAAAGCGCGTGAAACGTCATCGTTCGGCATATACCATAATCGGTTCGTCTGTTTCATTACGGCGCGTTTACCTTTATGACGCAGAAAAATCACAGCTTGACCATTAATGAATAATATCGTTCTTCAGATGACTGAACGGCAATAAAACTTAAGCAATAGAGATTATGATACCATAAATGAAAATTTGATGTAAAAAAAAACAAAATAGCACTTGTACTCTATTTACATGGTTATGTGCTTCATATTATTTTCAATTTTATTTATACGTTTTTGTTAAGTTGACTTAAGTCTTTAGTTATTTTTTTCATATTTTATATAAAATGTGTTCTAGACATTTACAAAACTGCATCTACGCATGTGACATAATTACCTTTATGTTATGTCTTTAAATATGAATTTACGCTTTATCGGTTATGCATTTATGTATTATTATATTGTTGTCATATGATAACAAACATTTTATAATTTGTAACGAACTGAATGAAATGAAATGAATTAATGAATTACAATTTTTCTCACAGAAATTTTCTTATTAACGATTTCTATCTACACCATACATTTTACAAGCTTTCACTGTAAATGGAGTAAATTTTTGGAATAAATTCTCACTCTTCACAAAAATCAATACACATAACTTTAGAGAACAAATTCTGATTCTAAAGAAAATCTACATGAAAATAAATAGCTTAAGATGGGCAAGATGCACTAATCCAATAACGAATAGGTATATTTAATGAGATTTCCTTCTTAACAGAATACACTGTGCTCATATTTTATATTTAGTTAAATTTTCGTCTAGTGCAGTAATTAAATGAAGACTTTTTCTTAATTTTAAAAAGTTCAAAAACCATTACATGTAGTTTTGAAAACATAAATAGGGATAATTGTGGTGTAATGGAACAAAAAAAGATATTTATAGAAAAATCAGCCTTCAATATTTTTATAATTTTTGTCTTGAACAAACAAAAACGGTTCTTAAAGTATTGATAAGAAAAACAGGATCATAAATTTACCTTAAATCTAAAGAATCTTTCTTGTGTATCACCTCCTTTGTTTCAGTGTGCCTTAGGTCTGGGGTACAGTGAAACGTTTTCCAGAGTTTATTGGAATAACACTAATCGTGAAATATACCTTTTATTATATTTAACTTCGGCCTTGGACATACATATCTATACAACGTGGTGCATTTGTTTAAGTCAGCAGCAACTCGCAAACTAATAGCACTTTCTGTGAGCTTTATAACCTCCCGTATATTAGTATCACTATGAAAGCCCTTATCTGTTTTTCTCTCGTGATTTCCAAATTAAATCACTGTTCCATTGTTCCCGTTCCATAAAAGTTTTTGTATTCCAGTACATACTAAAAATGCATCTAATAGCTAAAATGATTAAGATCTTCACTAAATACAACATACTTGCTATTACTCCTTTATCATGCAAAAGCGAAAGTTCTCTAATACGAATTTACAAATTTTTTGTAGCTTAAAACAATTATTTTGATGTCAAAACTCTTTTAACGCAGACCGGTCACACTCCCTCAACACATGACACATGTGCTGTAATTGGGCAGAGCGGAAGCACGCGAATTCTGCTGAAATTTGAATTATTCGCCTTTGTTTCATTATACCCCGTGTCCCATCATAACCCAACTGTCCCTACTTTTTTTTTGATAAGCCATATAATAACAGCAAAACATGGAAATTTATTAAAACGTAAAATATACTCCTAATGTAATAAATATACATTTACACACATTTTGTGCTATCACACTTATTCACAAAGAAATAAACGATAACAAAAACAATTTTAAAACGTTTTTGAGGTATTCTTTACTTCTTATTTAGGAATATTGTTTGGAAGAAACAATAATACTTATATTGGGTGTCCAAAATCACTTCTGTAGCTTCAAATTTTATGTTTAGCCTATAGTCCGCCGGTGCTCTTACAGGATAGGATGAATAATAGAGAAATGTCCGAATTAATTTTTTATTCTAAAATGTGCTCTGTTGTCGAACATTGCTAATATTTGTATAGCAAAAGTGTAGCTATAACATTGTTAAGCAGGTAACATCTAAAAGAGTTAATGTATTTACATTTTTAATATAGTATTTTTGGTTCAATGGGCCTCAATGATGACGTGTACTTTTCACTATATATTTTGTTTTCTTGAAATAAGGTGTCTTCTCAAGAATAAGTTCAGTTTAAGAATGTGTGAAAGTTTTCTCTGCATATAAAAATTTAAATTAATTTTTCTCAAAATAGTCCCAAAGGACTCCTGTGGCAATTAATTATAATTATATAAATTATGATTTTGTGAAAATGTACCTAAATCTGGAGTTATTTGATATATATATATATAT
>JAUIMW010001260.1:0-13140 GCA_033557785.1 Enochrus cinctus
TCTAGTCTGGCTCTACAATCCCCAAAAGAAGAAAGGCTACTCACCCAAGCTGCAAACTCAGTGGGAAAGTCCCTATAGTCCCTGAAGAGAATTAATGACTTAATGTCTTGTATCGCATTGTGAAGACGTCAAGAGGGCGGGCCATGGTTGTGCACTCTGATCGCCAAGCAGCCTATCGCGTTGTGGCAGCAGAAAAAGACACCGCCTTCCTTCAGGAATATCTCAAGGAAGCCGCCAGGTGGAAGAAGTTTCGTTACGGTGTCACGGAGCAATAAAGTGGTGACCTGTTTCAAGTACCGGCCGAGTATTTACTTACCCACTGTGTGTCCAAAGACAAATGGGCTGAGGGATCCCTACGGAGTTCTGTCGAAGATTTGGGACGCCACAACAGCGGGAAGGACAGTCAGGGCGTGTAATCAGACAAGAGCGTGGAGATAGGAAGATCTTCCACGTGATAACGAAGAACGGGTTCTTTGAGAAACCAAGTTATGAAGACACGTGGTGGACGCTCAAAGACCTCAAAAACGCTCTTCTCGAAAACGGCGAAAATTTTCTGGCCATTGCAAGGCTGGGATGTGGAATGGACCGGTTGGATTGGCGAATCGTCCGAAGCATGATCGAGACAATCTTCAAGGATGAAGAGATAAAGATCTTAGTTTGCGTTCCGGATTTAAAGCAGCCCGTGACACCCAGGAGGACAGTAGACTGCTATTTCTACCACACGAGGGGATGTCTGAAAGGGGAGACTTGTGAGTTCCGTCACCGGCCCTTTTCTCTGGGAAGTGTAGAGGTCTGCCGGCGTTGGCTGAAGGCCACTTGCGACGGATGACACTGCTTACATCCAGTGAATGTGAAGAGCTGGAGGAAGATGCCTCGGACCACAGAACTGATCGGGACGATTCCGGCCTAAGGAGGGGGCAATGTAATGAACGATTTCCGACCGAAGAACGCAATGAAAACGAATCGAAAATCTAGAAATTCTACCACCTCTTATGATATATTTTTCTCTTCTTTAATGTAATTATAGAATATTGAAATTAAGAAGGAAAGTATAATTCTGTACATTTTCTTTATTTTCGGATTAGGAAAAATGACGAATATATTCGGAGAGTCTACATCGCTTATTTTAATCAACGCATCATCAGGTTCCAGAGATAAATGGCCATGACGATATCATATTAGCTGTAATATTTTCTTCAGCATTTCCGGAATGAATATGATGTTTTATGATATTTGTATTTTTTTAATGTAATTGTAAAATATTGAAACCAAGGTGGATTGTCTATAATATATTATTAAAACAGCTACAGTAAATCAATCTTTATTGATTATTATTAATGTTACTTTTGGACAGATTTTGGACAAAATTTATTTGTAAAAGTTATGGCTTTTGAAAAAAGTCACTGAATTTTTTTTTCATTACATCCCTTAGTATACCCATTTGATTTTTTTATTTTATGTAAAATTCAGTTCACATTGGATATGCGTTAAAACGCTATTTAATTTGATTTAACGCTAGTTAAATTAAAAATACTGGGCGAAAGTTTGCAATATTCTGTTATGTATCATTAAATATTTTTCAAAGCACGTAAACATGATTTATATGCAATCAAACGAATGACATCAAAACATTATGCAATATTTTTTACATCATATCTCCGTCACAAATATTGTCTGTAATTTAGTAAATTAATCCGCATCCAAATTGTATAAGAAATAGTAAGAGTTCAGTGAAGCAGCTACCATGACCAATTATAGCACAATGGCACAATACCGTATCTTATAAAAATATTCTAATGGAATCTAAAGTTGATCTACCTGCCACTAAATAATTTAATATAGTTTAAAAAAATTCCACAGTTTCTTCAATGAAGAAAAAATATAATTTATTAACTGAGTAAAATGAAATTGAAAAAGTTTTAGGCGTAGTAGCCACAAGATTTTCTTTTGCTTTTTTTTTCAAAAAACGGTACGTTTTACGAAAAAGATTTTAGGTAAAAGTTATTCAGGATTGCATAAAATATAATACAAACAATAAAAAAGCTCAACAGGATATAGACATATGTACCGAGAGACATTTTGTGAATGATTGAACAAAACACGTAATTATGACAATAAAACAAATGCGCTAAAATAATTTTTAATTTAACTTTAAGTAGTATCTACCATATAGAAAGAAAGTTTAACAGATTTTGTAGCTCCTAGCTCAATTTTGGTGTAGGTATAATTTATTTTTTTTAATATAATTTTTTCTTCAATTTATTAACGCAGTTATTTGCATCATTGTAAAATAAACTGATTAACTTCATTAACTAAATATAAAATCACCTTATTGTATGACCTCTTTTTTAAATATTTTTTAAGGAAATGCATCATCATTTATTTATTTATAGCGTGCAAAAACGGAGTATTTCCTGTATTATATTGCATTATCCGTATGGTACTACGACAATTCCACTGTTAAACGTACTGAGGTAAACGCGTAAAAACGCACTTCATTTAATTGGGAGCATTTAAGCGATTCTCATTAAGAAGTTAATTGCCTTCACACATGCGGATTTTATTAATTAGTAAAATTAGGAGGCCGCTGTTTCTGTTCAGTACTTATTAGACTGTGAACCATTAAAATCTCCGGACTAAGAGGCGATTGTCGACTGATTTTATGTTAGTTCATCTCTCTTTAAACGGTAAAAATGAACACATAAATTTGAGCACCTTTCTGGTAATTAAGTCTCTCAAAAATTTTAAATTTTACGCTGGATAATTTTATATAAAAATTAATAAAGCCAAGACAGTGATGTACGATCTGTAGTGCAGTTATAGTTCTTAATTTTAATGTTACATTCGCAAATTTTTATAAATATAATAATTTCATATAACTTTTTATAATTAATAATAATTATTTGGCATATATTTGGCCTAACCGATGAAAGAATTAGGTACATATAACGAATATGATAACTTTTACCAACACAGTTTTGCTATGAATTATTGTTTCAGTTTTTTCTTAAGCTGAGTAGATGCATTAAAAAGCAATTTCATTTAATTATTTAAATCTCTAATGGAAGATCATATTCATTTATTATTGATACACCTTAACAACAATTTTGCAAAAATAACAATAAAAAAATCAATAATTAAACAAGTTCCCATCTCCCTCTTTTCTTGTGTAACCTCCATTAGTTTGTGGTGAATGATGAGAAGAGTTCATCAGTTTAATGTTGCTTGGATGCCTACGATCTACAATTCCTCCTATTCTTACGGGATGGTACTGTAAATTGACATTCAGATTACTATCTATGTTCAGTTAAACTTAAATGTGTTTTAATACCTTGTTATATGGTCTTTTGTAAATTTTTGTTATATCTGGGCACAATTCTAAATTCCGAAGTAAACCACGTCCATGTCCTCCTCCTCCAGGAATCCCCTTAAAACCTCCTCCAGGAATCCCCTTAAATCCTCCCCCATAATCTACAGAATGTCCATCTTCTCGAAGATTTGCACTACCAAATTGACGTTTCCTAAGGTCTTTAGTATTTCTTAAAACACGCCAAGTTTCTTCGCCGTTTGTTTCAGGTTGAAGGACTGTGTCAACTGTTTCTGGAAATATTTCAACTCCATGTTCATAGCTGGAGTCCAGTTTAAAATCCAAATTGTCTTGGGGTATTAAACCTCTAAAATACACAGATGTTAATTATTAATTTTAATTAATTAGTTTTTATTTATTTTAATAAAAAAAGGTATTATTTTATTCAATTACATACTACGTTTTAATGTTTCTAACATTAATTTGCCCAAGTATAAGCGTAAATTTTTTAATTAATTTATTAAATTCACATATAAAAAAAATGTTTTCGCTGAACCACAACTTTTCCTAGAGAATTAAAATACAATTACAAATACTATATTTACAAAAAATCAATAAAAAATTAAACTATAATATAAAATACTGTACCCTTTCTTACTTGTGAGGTATAAAATGACTATATCTTCTTACACTTGCCAAAGTATGATGAACGTGCATACGATCGAAAGGGCTAAGATTGTCGGCCCAATAAGGCCCTGGATGAACTCCTAATAAATCTAATGGTTTAATAAGTTCACCTTCTGTTGTAAGGTTCGGGACATTGTTTCTGTTTCGAGCTTTAGGAACTGCTGGTGCCATCCTGAACGAAAGATATTTCGCAACTAACGTTTAATTTACATGTTGATCTGACGTGCATGCCATTTAGTCAACAGTTGCTAGGAGACATCCAAATACTTGTAAAATTAAATTTCGCATTCTGACGTATACGTATTGATTGGGTCACGGCCTCATGTCAAATTTTAAATGAATAATGTGAAAACGTGAAGAAACTAAGATAAAAATGGCACAAGGAGGAGTACAAACTGAAATGTTTGATGTATACGATGACGAATTTAACAGACATTTATTATTGGCAAAATCTTTAATCGCTCAATTGAGATACAAGAAAGGTATGTTTTGATTATTCCTCTAGATTTTATATACACTCAATAAACCTCTCCATCCTCTGAAAGCATTCTTTAAGCCAGTTCTGTCAAGTTTCACTAGTAAGTAAAGTACACTCGTTGTTCCAAGCCCGCAGAAGGTCTATTTTAGGCCTCGTCAAATATTCAGTGCAGTGCCCAGGACTTTGGCCGTAGGTTCTTCATAGATCCAATGACTTTAGGCAGACACTGCTTAATTTTCCACTTAGCTGTGAGTGTCTTGGTCGACACATCGTAATCGTATAGTCAAGTTTCGTCACCTGTTTTTTTACACGTTTGTTCACGTGCAAATGATCACACACAATTGAACGACTTATGCATTACAGGCCTAAAGTAACATGTATCTAATGGAAGGTGATTCGTCTTTCCTTGGTAGGTGTTTAAACCATGCACGAAATTATAACGCAAAACAATCAAGCACTTTATACACTCATTGTTAATAAATGACTGAGCCCATCGACTTTGCGAAATTTTCCTGTTACTATAATAACATTTAATACAAGCGGGATGTAATGAAAGATACTTGTTCTGTTAATAATCTGAACTCTACAGTAGAACAATGAAATTCGACTGGCACTGATGAAGTATTACATTCGAAAAATAATTTTTAATAAATTCGTGCAACTTAAATGTCTCAAACATTTATTTCCCCTAATTGCATAGATTATTCCCAATAAATTGCATGACATCAAAATAAGTTGCCTTCCCCCTATTTTATGTAACAAATAAACTACAACACATCAATATCTATTATAGAACCCCTTGAAATATCTTGTGGCTATTATATTCAATCACGCAACGTATTTTTTCAAAAGATAATTGGAATTTATATACACATATTAGATGTATATGTAAGGTAAAACACACACACACACAGTGCTATCAGCAACAATTTCAGCACTTTTTAAATTAATTTTTCTTGCCTTTATTTGAACCAGTGGACTACCTATTTCTCAAGTCTTTGCTGTATGTTAGGAAAGGCAATGGTTCTGTAATTTTTAATAGACATCTAAAAGTAGTATCTATATTGCTCCAGGGGGTTAAAAATTTTTTTAAAATAAGATACGATAGCTTGTAATCATGTGAATATATTCTAAAGAAAATCATTTGCAAAAAAATTACATCTTAAATTATTAGGATTTAAAATGTGATTCAATTGTGACGCGAAATGAAGAATACACAATACTTTGTGTGTCCTACATAGGTAGATGTATATACTATTCCTTGGTGGAACTTAAATGTTTAGCAAATGTAATCTTGCCGAGGAAGGAAACACAGCGCGCGAAACGTCATCGCTTCATAAGCGTCTCGTCTTTTTCAGAGCGAATACGCAAAAAGTATTGTATTAGTTATTACAAAAGAAATCGACACCACTGGTTGATAAATTTATGCTAAAATTCAAACACAATAGTGTCACCTTGCACAACTGTAATTTAACGTGAATTTAGGTAAAACGTTAAGCATGAGAATTAGGTATTTGAAAATTTGCATAATTGAATAAAATAAAAAACTAAAATACTTTGGCACGTCACTTTAAGTTTTGAACGATGTCAAATTTTGTATCTATTTGCTAAGACTTGTGCTTTCATTATTTCTTTCTATTCTAACTCCCGAGAGTCGACACATTTTAATATTGTTCAGTTCATTTTCAACCGTTTACAATGATTCATGAACTTAATTGCATTATTTTTTTAATTTCTTATACATTGGTTTTATTGTTTATAGTTAAGTTTAATAATGCTGTAAAACTATTTTATATATTATAAAATATGAATTTATTATGAGAGTAAATACGGTTTAAGTAATATATATATTGGGGAAAAAGTTTCAAATGCGTTCGGACGGATCGAAAAACTTCGTTTTCGCTCATTAACGCTACTTTTTATTCCACTTCGTGTTCACAGTGTAGGAGTGAGAATGATAGATATTGTCACGTTCGTGGGGTTAATAAAAGAGTTTATTTAATTAAAATTTATATTTAAAACTATTCACACTAATAATTATTTACAATTAATAAAATAAATGAAATTATCTACTATTTATTATAAACACGACACGGTGAATATTTATATTTATAAGGCTTTTTTTGTCGCGTTCCGACTTTACTTCGTGTACAGTATATTACAATTGCCGTAAAATGGTTAGTTTAGAGCACCGAATTTGCGACGTACATGTAGTATTAATACTAGGTATACCTGTATGAAGTGAGCCTTAAGATACAAATGTGTGGATAGGGAACATTTGTTGGGAACGAGCCTTAATTTTTTTTTGTTTGGTTGGTATGACATCTGTTACACACTTTTAATATACGTAAAGTCATTGAATAAACAACATCATATTTTTTCATCGTGTTAAAAATGTCGAGTTTTGTACCATAGAGTGATGATTTACGGAAAGCATTCATTTTTTGTTTTCGTTTAAAGAAAAGTCAGCAGATTTGCATCGAATGCTTGTAGAGGCATATAGCGATCATGCTCTATCAGAAGCAACATGCAAAAGATGGTTTCAAGGGTTCAGAGATAACGATTTTGATGTGAGAAATACCGAACGTGGAAGACAACCAAAAAAGTTTGAAGACGCCGAATTGCAAGCAATATTGGATGAAGATGATACTTTGAGTCAAAAGCAAATGGCAACAATGTTAAATGTTGTACAGCAAACAATTTCTGGCCGTTTAAATGCTATGGGAAAGATCAAAAAGTGTGGAAAATGGGTGCCACATGAATTGAACCGAAAAAAAAAACACTTGCTTCAGGACACGAAAGAAAATCAGTTTTGCATCAAGTTGTTACTGACGATGAAAAATGGATTTATTCTCAAATGCAAATGGCGGCAATGTTAAACGTTGCACAGCAAACCGTGTAGCTGACAGTTTAAAGGCTATGGGAAAGATCCAAAAGTGTGAAAAATGAGTGCCACATGAATTGAACGAAAGACAGATGGAAAATCGAAAAAACACTTGTGAAATTTTGCTTCAAAAACACGAAAGAAAATCACATCTACTGCAAAACCAGATCGATGCTCTGTGTGGAATCAGACAGGTGTTGTGAATCATGAGCTTCTAAATCCTGGTGAAACTGTTAATACTAATCGCTACAGACAAGAATTGATCAATTTGAACCAGGCATTGATCGAAAAACGACCAGAATGAGCCAGAAGACGGCAAAGTAATTTTGTTACACGACAATGCGCCTGCATGCAAAGTAAAACCGGTTCAGGATAAAATCAAAACACTTGGCTGGGAGCTGCTACCCTACCCGCCCTATTTCACCAGACTTGGCCCCTTCCGACTACCATTTGTTTTCATCGATGAGACACGCATTAGCTGGGCAGCAGTTGTATTGGCGTGGTATCCACAAATTGCCAGTAAGGTGGTCAAAATGTATAGAAAGCAATAGTCAATACTTTCCCATTCAAAACGCTCGTAGGTATATACCTACAACTGCTATTAAGACTGAAATGAAATAACAAAAACTAAACGATTTTACCGACTAATGTGAAATTTTCAGGATATATTTATAACTATATATATTAAGTTTCTAGTTATGGTATTTATAATATTTTTTTATAAATAATTTTTTTTTAACTTTCGAAAATTGGTTTTGAAAATATTTTTATTAAAAAAATAATGTACTTATAATTTAATGTGATTTCAGGATATAACTACATATATGAAGTTTCTAGTTATGGTATTTATAATATATTTTTTAAATATTTTTTTTAAGTTTTGGTAATTTTTTTTAAATAATAGTGTGTACTTTAATGTGATAAATTTTTTATTTTAAAAACAATATTTTTCAAATGCACTCACTTAACAAACAAGCACTTATTCTAAGATAGCTTTTATGCATGTAAAAAATATTTCAAATTAATTGCAAAATGCTTTTGAGACTTAGAGAAATTTAGTTTGCTATCGATGTAACAAATTATTGCAAATTTTTAATTGCTATAATTTATTTAATATTCCGATAGAATGGCTCCAAACTAATTACATTCCAGGGTTTTCGTGTAGATGGCAATACGATCGATACGCAGACTAGATTTCAAACAGACTCACATTGCGGCCGACATGTTTTATATATAAACAGATGTTGACATGAAAAAGAAGAAATGTTCGTGACCGTAAATTAACAACTTAACTTAAAAATAAGGAACAGTGGTAACCGTTATTCTTTTCCATAATATACAATCGTAAAGCTTTATTTTTACTAAATATAAGGGAATTGTCTATTAACACTTGTTTTATTCGAGAAAAGGAAGTGTAAAACAAAGATCCAAAACCTAATTGAAATAAAAATAACTATTAAAAATGATTTCTCTTGTTCTTGCACTTTTCACTTGCAATCTCTCTCTGATTTCGTCTTTCTTCAGTCTATACATTCTCGTCACTCCCTCGATCCCCCTGAGAAATCTCATTTCGACTGCTTGTATTCTTCTCCTTATGATTGGGTTAGCTGTCCATGTTTCGCTTTTAAATGTTAGAATCGGCACGTAGATTTTTTTGTATTTGGCCAGCTTTGTCTTCTTTCCCATCTACTTATTTTGTAGTATTGCATTTTTCATTGCGAAGTAGCTTCCACTCGCTGTCATTATTCTGCTGTCCACCATGCATTCTACCATTGTCGTATGTCACCTATCACAGGTACGTAAATAATTTGACCTGTTCTATCTTCCTTCCATCCACTTTCACATTTGTCACCCTCGGTTCCTTGCTGATAACCAGTGCCTTCGTTTTATCCGTATTAATCTTCATGTTGTTCTTTTTTAGTTGTTCATTCCACAAAAATAAGGGTAAAACGGTCAGAAACGCCCACGCCCGTTGGACTGTTTTCTCTTTATTGGTTTGTCACTTAAAAAATCACACCTCCAAATGTTTGTGAAAGTTAGGGGTGACCATAACTATACTTAAATATTTAAATAGTACTAGTGTAAGTCTTAGCAAAAAGTTTACCTATTACACACCCCTAAGTATCTTGAACCCTACTTAGCTTCGAGTCGCTTCGATGGGTCGGGTTATCGTGCGCAAACTAGGCCCTTCTTAAAATGAACAGAGTATAGTGTACCCCATTTATATTCCCTTTGTGCTGTTCTTTATATTTTTCATTATGTTGTCCAGAAAAATTATAAATAGTAGTTGGCTCAGCGCTCTCCCCTTTTTCAACTCATGAGTGGTAGTAAATTCGTGCTATTCTTTGTTTCCTGTTCTTATGTAATTGGTCGTTCTTCTGTTCATACTTTTTATGGCTTCTACGAGTTCTTGCTTAATTCTATTTCCTTTTAATATTTGCCAAACTTTGTTTCTTGGTACTCTATCAAACGCCTTTTCTAGGTACCTAAACACCGTATATGGGGGGGGGCTTTTCTGTGTCCTCTCTATCACATTTCTCATAGTGAAAATCTTATCCTGTGTTGAGTGTCCTCTTCTAAAACCACTCTGTTCTGTCTCCAGTGTTGGCTATATTATTTTGCTGAGCCTTTCCTCTAGGATTATTTCGTAGACTTTCGTGGCCGAGCATATCCTTTTGTCTCCTATTTTGTGCTGTGCTGCAGCTTTTTTATAATCTTTCGGCATCTTTTTACTCTTGTATATTATGTTCAACATTTTCACAAGCATTTCGATTTCATTCCATCATTTCCTGGCGCCTTTCCGTTTTTCAACCGTGTCAGTTTATTTTGATAATTTAGTAGCAAGTATTCATTCTTGAGGTGATTCTGCTGATTTACAAGAAATGCAAAATCTATCGTTTGTAAAATTTCTTCATGCATATTATACACTTCTTAGTTTTCAGACTATTAAAAGTTGGGTATAAAAAAAATAAATCTAATATTTTTAGATAGAGAAATTTGTACGAAGTGGATACAGAAGCTTATTGACCTACAATCTAATGATCCAAGTGTAAAGAAGAATCGCAACCATTTTTTTAGATTTATGCTTCGTGTCATCAACAAAGGACTTGAAGAAGGACCAGAAGAACATTTTGGTTATCCTCAGTATGATGAAAAGGTATGATTTTTGAATCATTAAATATTTTTATTTGTGGTCCTGCAGTATATTTGCCCATTTACCCGTTAGCATATACATATTTCTTGAGATTAATAAATACTTACAATAAATTGTAATAAAATTTCTGTTTTAAGCCAACTTTCTAAATTTCTAGAATCTAAATATTAAATTATTAAAATTATCTCTCGCCTGATTTATATCAAACCAAAATTTCACATTTTTATAAAAATAAATTATATTTTCATCAGTAAGGGATAAAAAAAGTTAATTCCTAATGTTTGCTGGTGATCATTTTCCCTGTTTAAGCTAGTCGATGAGGATTATGTCTCGTGGATCCCAAAAACTGTTACCCTCCCCTTATTTGTCGATACTAGTCTGACTTCTAGATTTATTGTTAGTAGTCAATAAACATTACACGGATAGCTCTATCCACGTGCAAGATATTGTGCACGCGTTCGTTTGATATGCCTACTTTCTCAACTACATCTTTCACTTTGAGGTCTTACAAATTTTAATTTTGTAAAATTATACACCCTATACAGCCAGCCAGATCGTTCGGCGTCATTCATGCTTATACGACCTTAATGAAATTCTGTCACCGCTTGTGAATCTTTTCCTTAGTTTTTTTTCCAAATTACACGAGGTCGTCTGCCTTCAATAGCTGTCAAAAGCTAACTAAGTGACTGGGGATATCCTTGCTAAATGTTGCGGCTGGTTTAAAATATGACATTTGTCTATTGACAAAGGCTACCTGAAAGAAACAAACCCAACGCGGAAAGTTAAAAAAGGCACGAAATTGTCCTTATTTTCATAATTGGATGGAATAGATTTTAGATTAGAAAAGTTACACAAATTACACAAATCCTTCACTATTTGAAAAAATCTTTACAACTTATTAATATAATGCTAGTTTCCGTTTTCAGTATTCAGCAAAAACATTTATGAATCGCTGGTCAGCAGATAAGAGAACCTACGTTGCTGTAAAACCATTACCTGGGAAAGGAGCATTAGTATATATGGCTGTTGCACAAGATCCAAGTCTAGGATGGGAGTTTCCAGCAACCTATCATAATTTCTCTTAACTGACAAATTTATTAATATTATTTCAACTGTCCTGTAAACCAATCAAATACACTGTATGATACCAACAATCTCACATTTTTATTTTAATTCTCTTAAAGGTGAATGAAGTGACGATTTAAAGTGCCTTTACTGTTAATGGGAATATATTGACATGCTTTAAAGTTTTCGTTCTTGTTATGCACTATCATGCAACTTTACCATTACCAGAAAGTTCATGAATCAGAGAAGACTCCCTAAATTCACAACAAATATATTTTTAGTAATAAAATCTCAGTTTGAAGTATATGTACAAAACGTCTTGTAAGAAGCGCCATTGCTAGTCTCCATTTATTCCAATTTATTTAGAGTGGACCTAAAAACTTGTTGGATACACTTGTATGTAAATGACATGCAGGTTTACGTTTCTTTCCCGGTTGACCAAAGTGTTAATATTAAACATCACATATGACTTAAATGGAATTCTTTTGATGAAGTCGTTAACATTGCTAACCTAAATATAAGTATTTGCAGAGAGAGGAACCTTGTGAGTTTAATTTTGGTAGTAATTCAACGACCTCTGAGACAAATGGGTATATCTTCGTTACGGTGAAAGTATTCTACAGAACTAAGAACATGTTTACTGTCATTTACTACGTTGTCTATAATAGAAGTACTATTTAGTAAATTTGATAAGACCTTAGTTACGATAAATGCTTCGGTGCTATAAAATAGAGATGTTATTTATTAAAAAGAAAACATTTGCTTCTTCAGATTGAAATCATTACCCCAAAGGAATTTTAATTTATAAATTAATTAAGTGGAAGTAAATAGACTTCGTTAACAATGATCGTTATATTATTATTGGTGTAAGTCTATGTTTTATTAAATAAAAGTCGGAGACTTGATTAAAGTGTGCCTTTTATTTTACTTAACAGATTCGGTGAACAATGCCAACACTCTCAGAAGGTCTAAAATATTACATTTTATTAAAATTTACAAAATAATTTTAGGTGTTAAAAATATTGCGCGAGTACTGTAATATAACATAACATTGTGGTTACAAAAAATCTGGTAATAAAAATCTGTTAATCAAAATTTGCTTTGGTCATTCCAAAATTTAAAAAAGGCGACAACTGAGATACGAAAAACTATAAACCCATTTTCCTCTTGCCTTATAAATTAAAAATACTGGAGACTGTCGTGTGAAAGTACATATGTATTAAAATATTCAATTTTATATCCGGTGCTGTCAGGAACCGACATTATACTATTATATTCATGGTTCTAAGGATGATAGAGCAACCAAAACAATAAAAATAATTGTGACCTGTGATCTTTATCAGGTGCCCTATTTGTTTCCGGAGTTCATGGATTTCTATAAAGATCGGATTGTAGACAGGTATTACTAGAAGATAGAGATAGAAGAGAAAATCGTTGAATATAAGGGCGCGTTTACATACAAGTCGCGCAACATCTTACAAAAGATTTACAGTTTGACCATTAATGAACAATACCATTGTTCAGATGACTGAACGGCAATAAAACTTAAGCAGTCGAGACATTTT
>JAUIMW010001261.1:0-13131 GCA_033557785.1 Enochrus cinctus
AATTTTACTTTCGCGGAAATGCATTTTTATACTGACATAAACAAACGTACAATTTCTTTGCTGGAATAAGAAGTAATGGTCTATCAAAAGAAATATGAAGGAAGCTACATTGCGCCTTCTCTCGTTACTTTGATTTGAATCGATTAAAGTTATGGTTTGCTTGTATATAAGCGAAATGAAAAAATGTTTAGTCTAAAAATACATTTATACACAGAAAAAAAGTTTTCATTTGTCGATAAAATTTTATTAGATATTAAATATTTTACAAGGTATAACAAACGTCGTGAATGGCAGATTCCATTTTAGAAATGACATTTTTAGATATCTTTGGAGTTAAATCGCTAAACAGTAACATACAATAAAAAACATAACACCAAAAATCATTACATAATTATTTTTTCTAGACAACAAGCTATCAGAAAAACTCAAAGGAAGTCATAGGAGTATCCTTTTAAGAAAAAAGCAATCTGGAATATGATATACAGAAAAATTAAAAATAAAGAAATATTTACGTAGAAACGATATTTTTTTTGCAAAAAAAAACTGTAACAGTTTTTAAACAATACTGTCTATTTTTTATTGATTATTATTGATAGCATTTAGGTATTACTAAACTATGAGTATTCCTAACAACAAGAAGAAGAATCCGCCAAATTTTAATAATTTGTGTTTGATTTTCGTCTTCAGCTGCAACTCTAATTTCCACGGAAAATTTTTATATTTGTTCCAAATACTTTATATTAATAATTTTAAAATATATTCTTTTTTATTCTGTCAATACCTTTTAAAATGAATATCTTAACAATATGAATTAAATACAATTTTGTCAAGAATATATATATATATATATATATATATATATATATATATATACACATCTCAAACTATTTTAAACACATGGTTAAAAGTAAAATAATAGTCAATAAAGCATCTACAAAAACTATAGGAGAAACTTAAGAGTTAAAGGTCAAATTATGTCTATACTATTGATTTTAACTCATTAAGTAATATTTTTTCGAAGCGCCTATAATAGCTTTACTATTTTTGATTTTATTGCACTTTTTCTGATGCGGTAACATTGATATCCAATAAATGGCAACATTTCTTCTTAAAAACACAAAGCGCTTGTCTTCTTGTATTTCTTTTCTTCAGTTTTGTTTTAATCTTCATGAGTCGTTCGATTTTGTGAATTTTGCATAACAATTACAATGCAAACATCTTTCCATGTATTTAATGTTCTCTTGATGTAACCCCTGTATGCGATCGGGTAAGAATATTAATTTTCGGGATTAGACAAAAGCTTAGTTCGATAATTCTTCAAATCTTCAGTTGAGGTCTGTGAGGATGTGGTAGTTAATGTGTAGCAGTTATGTCTACAAAATTGCAAGATGATACCATGCTGATATCAATTTCACGTCAAAACAGTTACCAAATTGTTTAAGAAAAAATGAAATTATCCGATATTATATTGTTTTCAATGTAATTACATTTCATAAGCAATAAGACATTATTTTTATATTTAATATATTTTTTATAAAGTATAATATGTATTTTGGTTATCGCGTATAACCTCCATTGTAGTATTACTTTATATTCCCTTCTGAAAATGTGAAATATGTACTGTAATAACTGCGCATCATAACTTTTAGCATCATATATTGTCCTAGAAAATTATTATATGCAAAGTTGTATCTGCAACAAAGCATTATTGAACTTTTTGTTTTGTTCAATTTATGCATGAATTTACGATTACATGTAATAACATTTAATCTGCCAACTTTACTCCCACATATAAAGTGTTCGCATCATTTCAATTACAGTGAATGTAAACATTTTAACGGCAATAAGGTACATATTCTCGATTATGGTATTGTGGGACATGCAAGATGGTCTTTGGGAACAATGTCCATTTCCTTTTGGGAGTGAAATTATCTGATGCGAATTCATTCGTGTCTTTCCATGCGATTAAATATACAGTTGCTGACTATTCTCGTATACAATGCCACTTACCGTGGCGAGATACGACAGATACAACAGCAACGGGAACTGTTATGATTTTAATTATTGATAAAATACTGGATCGTTGCTGCTAAAAGGGAGACTTTTTGGTGTTCCTAAACAATTTTGTAGTTATAAGAATATTTTTCTCTTTTCTATTCTAAAGTTTGATAACCACCAAATATATCTTGGTAGAACACGTAATTAAATAAATGCAATTTGAAATAATCTATGCTGGTGCATATTAAGAAGTGTATACACTGATCAAATTGAATGAGCAATCTTTGAGCAATGAAGTAATTATTTAGTTTTAATTAGACAATCAGGAAGTTCAGCGTGCTACATTATTAAGATCGATATGTAAAACTTTAAATCATTAAACTTTAGCTACCTCTAACTAAATACGAAGTTCCGATGTAAAAAGTTTCCGTCGATGTAAACTTTATGTATTTGCGGGGAATCCGGAGAGTTTTAAAATTTTCTCGAAACATGTTAATTTTGTTTTCTTGAAGATAAGCAATAGAAAGAATTTTGATGTGATACTCGATTGCATCGGTCATATATATTCACAAATGCAAAAGTTTTACATATTTATTTCAAAGTTTTTGTTTAATTTTATATTAATAATTCAAATTGCAAACTTTCGTGTAAATGAGAAACATAAAAAAATTTTTTGTATTTTTATTGTGTATGTACTCTTTTAAAACGATTTTATGAAGAAATTTGTGTCATATTTTATTTCTCTCTAAAATGCGAGTGTTGTTTCGTTGCCAGAAGTCAAATCGTCTTTCCGTTAATTTCTTAGCATCTTAAATATCAGTTTCACTGTTTCTAGAGATCATAAATGCGCACGCAAGCTGCTATACGAATGTTGATCTAATAAGCTTATAAGTTTTAATATTTTTATTACTCCTTACTTTATGAGCTTTTTTATTAATGAAGTAAAATTACGATGAAAGTTTTCTTTGGCAAAGCACGTAGCAAACGTAAATAAAATCACTACGTTAATAAGATAATTGGATGCAGTAATCGTAAGTCTGGAAATTTGTATTCTCATTTTAAGTTTATGGTCATTTTAGAGGCAAATAACTTTTATGAAGGGTTTGGAATTACACACACTTAAATTTAAATGTCACATGGATTATGTATTTAGGCCTAGTAAAAACATAAAATGCATTGTTCTTTACATTTCAACTAAGTATTATTTTTACAGGACAGTCTAAACGAAAATATTGAGTTGTTTTATTGATAAAATTGGTTTGGTATACTTAAAAAAAAATTTTTTTTGCCAAAAAATATTTCATGTACAATACCATCAAAAGTTATGATATTTATTCAGGAAAAAATTCGTATATATCATTTGTAAATGTAAACAAAATCATATATCCTAGGATAAGCTAGACATACAAAAAGTGCACTGATTATGCATCCTCCCGACAAACTCAAGCATTAAGCTTAAATTCCGTATATAAATATATGAATATCATATAAAACTCATTTTAACAGCTTCATTTCATGGACATGAATGTATCTTCACTAACAATGAAATAATTTTAATTAATATATATACGACTTCAGTCAGAGCTTATTCATGATTTTTTATAGTAAGGCGAGACCCACTCCTAAATATATACCTTCATTCTAAATCGATGTTGGCTATTAATTATTAATAATTTAACATATAACAACATAAAAAGTATCTTTATGCAATACCCTTAAAAACATACACTTAAATAAAAATTTTCAAACCTTGAAAAGCATGCCTGCTAAAATTGATCGGTATTCTGTTTAGGTCTGTTACACATGGGGAAGTGCTATAAAACGCATTTTCACAGCATTTTTTATGAGAGCGTTAAACTCCCACTTTATATCAAAAATCAAACTAACACTCTTCCTGAAACAATAATAAATTTTATTACTTGCAGTATGACAAGGATTATATGTTTTTATTTTCCCATTTTCCGCATGAAGCTTTCAAGTATTAAATCTAAATTATATTAATAAAACTGCTCTGTTGCTGCAAATGAAATCCGGGCATTTAATATTACACATGATATTCTGTTTTATTGTTTTTCTTCATGACTGCTTCTTAATGCGCAATTTTGATAGATCCTATACAAAATGTATGAATACATTTAATTTAATTTATATGTGTATTTAGTCGATTAAATGTTATAATTTTGAGGATTTGATAACGTAATATCCTCGAAAACATTTTAACCATAAACACATTTTTGAAAGTAATTAACGCACATACCCTCTTCCCATGTAACAGTTTATTTTGTGCGATTAATTTTAAGATTAGTAATAACAAATTAATTAAATTCAAATTGCAAATGAAGCTTGAAAATACGTCAGCTTTCCCTGTGAAAGGGTGCGTTATTACATTCCCAAGAAATTAAACTTAATTTAGTTTGCAGAAAATTGAATAGCAAATATAGAGAATACAAAGCATTTATAAAATTTCACATACAAAGCACTAGGGATAGCTTTTATAACAACTGAGACAAACTAAAGCAATTAATTTGTTTATATAATGAAAATTTGAAACTGTTTCAGTTAGGTAATTTGTCTGTGAACATAATATTGCATATATTTTAATACAGAATTTTTACATGATTCAAGGTGACATGACAAAGAGCCCGTCGTGTACAATATAATATATAAAATACATGGCTCACATTAGTCAAGGTGTACTTATGAATATTAGCAAGAAATAAGTTGCGGAAATAATAATTTATTTCATTTTGATGTTATTTTTATAAAATAAAAATATATTTCAAATGCTTAACCATTTTTATGAATGTATCGCCTTAAATGAGTTGTACGTTAAAATTTAAATGTTAGTGCATATATGCTTATACATACATTATAAATAAAATTTACACTATTTTTGGTTGAAATGTAACGTAGTAATGTCATTTACTAGAATCACTATTAAGGAATAAAGTAAAATAAAAGCTGAGACAGACTAGGACATTTCAAAATAAACTTTTGTCTTTTTACTGGTGCAACGAATAAGACTTACATGCCATGCGTTTTATTTTTGTATAATTATTAAGAAAAAAAACATTTAAATAGTTAAACAGATGTAATAAATTAATATTCACAATAAAATATTTAAAAAAAACATAAAACTAAAACATTATACTTATGTATTATGAACAAGCTTACGTAATATTGCTATCATAACTTTTTCAAAATTCTCAATGGCTGTAAAAAAAGTTTTAATATTCATTTGAGAGGATATTTGAAGAAAAAAAGTGGATTTATTTTATTTAAATATAAACAATATATGTTTGCTATTGTAAGAAATATTTGAAAAAAGCTGTTGAAAGACTAAGCATTCCATGTTATTTTGATTGTTCTAAAGTAGAAAAATATGATGATTCTTAAGCATAATTTGAATTGATTTAATAAAAAAAATCTAAATCTGAATATAAACAAATCATTTTTTACACTTTGCAACCATGTAAGTTAAAGTGTTTTTATGATGTAGGAAAAAAACAGTGGCTTCTCATAAAATTCTAGCTTGTTTGAAGTAGCGACTTTGAGACCAGAAAAAAAGTTAATTGCGAAAAACCTATTGATTTTGTATATAAATATATAATGATTTCTTTGTTTGTTATATAGTTATATGTAGAATATTAAGAAAATTAAATAAATAAATATAATATTTATTCTGGTAATAGAGCTTCAGACATGACTTTCTCACAGATAATAAACCGATTTCTAAAAACACTAAAGTTATATGTCGTAGATTAAGATTTAATTATAATCATTTTTATCATAATGAAATCTCATATCAGCAAAAATGCTTAAGACACCCATTTTATACAAAACTGTAAATATATCAGTAAGTAAGTCAGATAACTATGAAAACAGTCCATAAGAATTCATATAACAAACTTTACAGATATCTTCATACAATCCTTATGATGCTGCACAGAATATGCCATTAAGATGTGTTATTCCATTTTACAAAATCCGCCGACTCATTATATTATATTATTTCTACAGCTATGAATATATATTATTCCCAGAACACAATCATATTGAAATTATTCTTCAGCTCATTCTGTAATTACGAATCAAGATTTAAAATAACTCTGATTTTGTTGGGTTTTTGAAAAGCCTTTATCACCATAAGTCAAGATTTACTTCTGAGAATGCCTTTCAAATAGTGCAATCTTGAATTTGAACCCAGACGAGGTTGCCTTCGCAATTGAATAATAAAACTTAAATATTTAAAATTAGTAAGCTATTTCAAATGTTTATTTAGAATTTTCTCATATATTGTGGGTAATTCCTGTGTTTTCTTTTTACTATTGCAAGTATTATTTGTTATTTATGTAAACCATTTCTGCAGCGTGAAATTTTCTCTTGTTATTTACGGTGTCTAATATTTTAACATTATCTAAATCAAACTCATGTTTTAAGTTGTGTGTGTTGTGCCACTTGTGGGTATGTCTCTATTGTCATATCTATGTTTCGTTATCCTATCGTTTAACCGTTGATTGAATCTGTGTACTTCTTATTACATTTATGGCAATTCATCTGGTACACAACGTTCTTTCTATGCGTGTTGTTAGTTTTTGCTTTTGTATTTGTTATCAGTTGTTTTCCCGTATTAGTGAAGCTAAAATCTAGTATAATATTGAACAACAGTCTTCTGGTAGATTCTTGAAGCTTGGTTGGTGTAGGATATGGAAATGTAAGTTTTTTATTCTATATTATTGCTTCGGTCTGCCTTATTGGCATTAATTTTATTGATACATTTATTTATGCAGCTGTTTACGAAGCTGGTTGAGTAATTGTTTTGCATTAAAGCCGCTGTTAGTAGTTTTATTGTGTTTTTTGTAACGGTCACTTATTGGTAATTTTTTGTATTTTGTCTTAACAATATTTGAGATTATATTCCTTTTTTGGTTTATGGAACTATTTGAATCAAAATTGAGGTATCTCCAGCTATATATTTTTGGTACCACTTATGTGAGTGTTCCCTCTTCATTCTTAATCAGTTTAATGTCCAAAAAGGTATGCTATTATTATTTTCCAACTCGTGTGTGAAGTAAACAAAGTAGAAGGAATAAAAGATTAAAATTGACTACCATTTGTTCATTCTGAGATACATACATCTACTAATCCACTTTTCATTTTCTTTTACTTTTCATCATTAATATTTATTTAATATATATTAAGTTATTTCAAGTTCTGTTATGTTGATAAGTATGTTAGAATCATCTTATATTCATAATAGAGATATCCTCAATTTTGTAGAAAATAAACTTTAATCTAAATATTGAACTCTTTTTATTGGCAATGCGTTATTATGAGAAATTGATAAAAATGTGCAAGTAGGTCACCTGTACTGGCAGTAGTTCGGGTGACATCTTTAATAAAAAGGTCTCAACTTAATAGAGCAGAATCCCCCTTTCATAATTTTCTTTAGTTGCACGCAAGAAAGGTATTACGTTACCCACTTGCTTCAAAATTACTTTTTTATTTACTCATAAATATAACAGAATGGAATATATCACATCCCCAACGACAAATTATAAAAGAATATTCTTTTGCATATATATCCCATTTATCCTCCCGTTACAAAATGATTATATTTAAATATTTTAACGTCAAAACAGATTTAAAGCATTGAATATTTAATGTATTCAAGTTTATCTGCTGCATTAATAATACATGAAAAACGTATTGCATGTAGGAAATCGAGTTTAATTGCACCACAGAGAAAAAATATAAAATTTGAATGTAAAATAAAAATATATCTGTAAAAATGTCTTAACGCGCCAACGTTTTCAACTATTTATCGTCTTGTTCTTCATATTTGTCGCATTGCCCTAGTAAAATAATTTATAAATGAAAAAAAAAACACTATGCTTTTCAGAACAAAGGAAAACAGAAGAAGCAAGTGTTTGTAAAATACATTTTTCAGCGACAGTAGCGGCTTACAAATATAATCACACAAAATCGACTTTTATAATGGCCTCATTTTAATACAAGATGTGTACACCAGCTAACATTTAACCAGAGCTTTTAACACTTTTTAACTTGCGTGATTGCGTTCCTTTAGTAACTCTAGTTTATCACATAAATTATGCGACCTTTTCATTTATATGTAAATTCAATGACCAAAGTATTCCCGTTCCAGGCCTACTTTAAGATCTTGCAATTTATCCTTAGTTGCATGTCGATTCTTGTACTAAGCCATAAATATGTATTAACGTAAAAATTGTCTTAACTTGGACAGTTTCATGAAACTTTGACATTACTGTTTTATTTAAAATTACCAGAATTATAAATAAACCATAAATTTTACATAGTAAGAATGTGTTTTTTGTAATATATGTAACAACATTATCAATATTCTACAAAGAATTCAAATATTTTAATATAGAAGATTGCATTTTAACCGCAATTAGTTTTTGCTAAACCTTTTGTGCTTTGGCTTTATATATAGATGAGCGCTTTATAAATATAAAAGTTACTACTGAATAAAATTGCACTTAACTCTTCTCAGAAGGTTGCATTAATGTTTTATAAAAATGCATTGTGTATGAGCAGCGCTGCAATGCGGGATGAAATATAG
The DNA here is from genome assembly GCA_033557785.1 of Enochrus cinctus. Classification (NCBI taxonomy): domain Eukaryota; kingdom Metazoa; phylum Arthropoda; class Insecta; order Coleoptera; family Hydrophilidae; genus Enochrus; species Enochrus cinctus. The sequence continues at coordinate 8,603 of JAUIMW010001261.1, forward strand.
TTTCTGTAAATTTAGAGTGCTCAACGTGATACATCTCTAATACTTTAAAAGGAAAAATGTACAAGAATTGTATAAATGAAATAGAAAGACTTGATTAACACCTGGCATTCTGTTCCGTTTATTAAGGTTCCCTGGGAATGAATAGAATTTTAAGCTCCGGGAGAGAATTCCATGCTAAAATTTTCCTCTGCGTCTAAGAACGTTCTTTATTTATCTTATGTGAGGGTTAGTTAATTACAAGAAGGTACGCAAAATACATGTTATTATTAGATAATGAATCTTTAAATTATTAATTAGTATAAATTGAAGCGTGTGTTGGTTTTTAAGCACAAAAGTACTGACGCTCATTTTAGTGAATACACAAACATTTTTATATTAACATTTAAATAAATTTCGAAACAATTTACAAAGAAAATCTCCTCTTTCTTACATATTTTTAGGTAAATAATTATTTAATCTTGTATCAATTTAGACTAATCTACTTTTGTTTATATATTATAAATAGATAGTAATACATTTTTAATTAACTACTCCTGTTGAGAAATTATTGGAATACATAGACGAATAATAGCGAAAGTTTGCTGTTGGTGGCCGTTTTTAATAAAAGAGTGCACGACCGTAAAATTAATGTATATAATGCAAAGGGGGAATATGAAATACCACTTCTATTAACATAAAAAAATGTTCTTTATTATAAAATGCAAGAGCCAGAAAGAAAAAATAATATACACTCACTTCGAAATAAGCCTTTTATAACCATTTTGATAGTCGCTTTAGCATATATTAAAAATTTAAGACGAAAAGGCGAACGTGCGTTTTGTCGCAAAGTAATTTAATCTCAGGAAAATATTGGCTTTAATTCAAAATGATATTATATTATTCAAGCCTCAAAAACCCAAAGTTCATTAAATTTAATGCATGATTAAACTAGTTACAGTATTAGAACAACTACCGAAGTATCGTTACCTTATTGTGAAATTTATGTACGGGTTAATTTAATTTCGTAGTAATTATTCTTATTTTTCATTACCAATTAAACAATTCAGCAGAAATCACGTGAATGCATTTATATTCCCTATTTATCCAGACAGTGATGTATTGAATTACAAACTCTACCTCTTCAGAGGTATAATTAAATTTAGAAGCTTTCATTTTCCCACATTTCTCGACCCTCATCAGAAAGGATAAAACATGCTCGTATTTGATTACGCTATTTTATTTTTCTGTGATAAAATAAATTGTGGACAACACCAATTCCTATTATTATTATATTTTATCCAAATTAAAATTTAAATATCAACATAATTAATACAGGGCCATAATTTATCAGTCATATTAATAAATTAAAATAATACATTTTTTGTTTTCTTAGATAGAATCGGTTATTGGAATTCATCTAGGTGATACACAATTAAATATTGAATATACAAAAATTAGAAATGGTTAATGTAAAAAAAGCAAAATTAATATACAACACACCCTTATACAAATTTTTTAAATTTACATTTACATACGCCGAAAAAAATAAAAATATCCTTTTTGAAAGTCGGAAGCATATCATAAAGTAAAGAGTTCCTCTAAATTAGTCCTCCCTTTTGTTTCTGATTTCACACACAAAAATACTACGTTTTGTACTATTTAACAAGCAAGTAAAACAATCTGTCGCCATAAAAGGGGAGTTTTCATCAAGTGTCGCACGTCAAGCTGTATCTTGCGAAGAGCTTGTTTCAAGCGAACCATGGACGTGTCACGAGCTAATTATTTTCTACTTCTTTTGTTGTTTTCATTAGTTAGACGGTGGCCAACTGAGACCAAGTTCCACCTTCGGGCCCATTCGTTATAAAACGTTAACGAAACAATTAATACGTACGTAATTAACTAACATATATCCTGCACGAGAATTCACTTAAATGTTCCTTTTGTCGTAGTTTTTACAAGACGTGTATACAATTAAAACAGAAAAAAAGCGTCGTACAATTCAACAACATACAACAACAGACACAAAGTTATTCAATATATAAGTTACATGTAGTTTAAAAGAAATTCGTTCTTGTTATATATAAGCAATCTACAGATACTTCCACTGTTCTTAATATTTAATTCTTGATTACTTCATTAGAACTGATCCAGAGAAAACACCAAAAACATAAAACAACAAGCTCAAAGTGCAAATACATCTAAAAGAATAATATAATTGTCTAGAAATTCCAAGTTCCTGAATAGTCCTTTAATCTCGAAACATTACTTTCTTTGGTTTTATTTCAAAAGGAATAAAATTACGAATACAAGGAAAGTGTCCTTAAATTATTTAATATTTCTAGGCAACACATCAAGAAGAGATTCTTTTCGCCCAAGTTTCATGTCACTGACCGCAATAAAGCTTTTGAATATTTCAGGATTTCTGTTCCTGCTATTTCCTATTATCGCCATTTCCTTTGTTTCGCAGAACATCTTTTACCGTTTTCATTTATCAAGGATAGGTAATTGGAAAGTGGTTCTACTTTTATTGTCTTGCATTGAATGCCACAAAGCATGCCTAAGTTTTCCTTCAATGGTTGATATTTAAACGTAGCTGTTTTATACCATGAAAAGCTTGTTGAAATTCAAATGTCCATATCTCTAGAGATATCATTTTATATTGACGTTTATTTTTAAGAAGCTTCAATTTCTTTTTTGCTTCCCTCTTTATTAAAAAAAAGATTATTTTTTATTCGCACTCTAAGATATAATATATTTCTTATTTTTGTAAATTTAAATATATCCTTATTATATACTCGTACAAAAATAGATAATTATTTATTTTTGTTTCAGGTATCATCGCTTATAGGGATTTGAAAAGGATATTATCTTATAGAATAAACAGATAAGAGTTACAATATGCATCGGATATATTATTAACATCTTGTTATTGCAGAGTCACAAATTAAAATATAAACTCATGAGATGAAGGAAATCCTACATATGATGTATAAGTTTAAATAGAGCTGTTTATTAACAAACTTACCAGGTTCACCAATTAGCAAATAGTTGCTTCAACTATTGATTTCACTTTTAGTGTAATCTTATAATCGAAAGCCTTACTGAATTTTTAAAAGCTGTTCAACTAATCTAGTGTTCGTTGAATAGCGTTTTGCTTAATTTTGCCTAACAAACAGTATAACTTTCTTTAGTTCAATTTAAAAAAGTTTTTTACTAATATTTTTATTAGTATAATAATAATAAGTATAAAATGTTATTTTCAGTAGAAACTATAATGTGTACACATATTTATAAAAATTAAGCATTTCTTTTGTTTGGCATCTTCTCCAATATCAACTTCTTATTATCACTTAGTTAAATAATGTTAATTATGGTAGTTTTACTTTGCAAAATTATTTGGTAATGTAAAGCATTAATAATCCATAATTAGTTCAAAGTTAACCATTACAAACGTAATGTACAGTTGTACAACTACATTACTGCCTTTAATTAAAATAGCTTCTTTCTAGAATGTAATATTTAATACATCGAGAAATATATAAATATACTGAAGTGGCACCATCATAAGATAAGTCATTATTAATAAATGAAATTTCATCGTTTTAGAATTTAGACAGAATGTATGTCGCAGCCGACTTTCATAAATTATCTCATGAGTTCTTTAATGGAATAAAAAATACAATCACAATTTAGTCATAAACTTTAAATTTACAATATTTCGACATTTTAATTTTTTTTTTCTTAATTAAAAATTACTAAGACTAAAATAAAATATTCATTTTAAAATGTATTTAAATTACTAGGAAGTATACAGTTCAATTTTAATGGAACCAGCGTAAAGAGTAAAAATAAAAACCCTTAACGATTATGGTTTTGAGACCCCATGTACAAACCCTCAGTCGGAACCCGGCGTTCACGGTTAAATATAGGTTTTAATTATGTATTTTGAGCTATTTGCTGATCGTAAACGTCCGAAGACAGCAAAGCACCTCAAACCACAACGCCATATCTTATAATAAATTCGATTAGTGAACTATATAATGTTCATAATTTTTTCATTTAAAAAATTCCGCAAAGAGTTAAAATACGTGAATTCATTTTCTTATTTTTTTGCGACATAGCTCGCGTGAATGAATCTTAGGTGCTGATCCACGATCAAACCCTAGAACTTATTTCACTATTTTCTATACATCCTTTTTGATCAATTTTGATTTTGTAAAATTTTGGTAGCACAGAGAACGCCAGAAATTTAGTTTTTGAAATATTCAATATTAACCCATTACCATCCATTTATTTTTGATACACAAAATCGTGATATGGTCTGTGTAGGAAATAATGTATATTGGGAAAAATATTGGGCCGAGCACCGTATCCTGTGGGACTCTAATCTCTTTAATCTACGGATCACTTAATGTCTCACGTAATGCCTTCTCTCTAACAGGTAACTTTCAAAAATATTTAATATACTTCTCCTCACTCCAATAATTTTCAACTTTTTAAATAACATTTCGGGAACGGTGTAGAATGCCTAGTCCAAGACATTTAACACC
>JAUIMW010001262.1:0-13130 GCA_033557785.1 Enochrus cinctus
AAATTAATAAAAAAAATAATCATTACAATCTTATCATTTACTCTATTTTACTTTTATATTATATATAAAGTATCAACCAGCTTTACTTTGACTTAATCGGATACCTTGTTGTGAGGTTGTTATCAATATTTTGAAGGAATTGGAATGAATGAGTGTATTATTTGTAGATAAATATTTTTAGTAAGTAATTTACAATATAAATTAATTCTTGCCAAATCGAAGATATAACTAAAATAATCATTTTTGAAATTTAACGAAATTATTAAAAAAATTATTTAACACAGAAAACTTAATTGGCTATTTAAAATCTATTTTGTAAATTAATTGATTCTATTTATTTAATATGTACCAAACTAGAAAAATTTAAACAAGGAAAATACCTGTATGGCCACCTGTCCATAAAAATCAAAGTTGTCATCGTCTCCCAAATTTGCAATAATTTCCAAGGTATAATGCTCTGGTATGACAGAATCAGGTAATTTATAGGTTTCGGAGCAAATAATTTTTGTAAGTAAAAGTACAACACAAAAAATAGACTTTTTCATTTTTCAAGTTTTACATATGTAGTCAATACTACAAGGAACACAGCTAAAATGACTTGAATCGACCTTATCAATTGCGTGTGATTACCGTTGTTATTGTTTATCGCATTCAATTAAAAGATTTGTTGTTCCTTTGCTGAAAAATGAAATATTTGTAAATCTGGAGTAATTACATGTTAATTTACAATTAATTTGTAATTTAGTAATATTTCACATATTTGTTGCGGAAAATTATTTATAATTAAAGGTAAAGGTAAACTCGAAGTTACAAGAAAATGCGTGGGGGGCGAATAAGTCAAAATAAAACACATATAAGTGTAATTTCCATTTAAATAATTACACATTGTTTTCAAATTACGTGGTAATTTTTCCCTGTGGGCGGCAACATAGATGAACTGATTAATTTTTTTAAATATGCAAACAATTATTAGGTATGGTGGAGAAAAAAAGTGGCGGATTTTTGTAGGTGTTTCAGGGTCATGCATAATCAAAATTTTAAAATATTATATGCACACACAAAATCTCAGAACGAATAAGATAATAATTATCTTCAAAATGTAGGAAGCCCATGTATTGGCTTCTTTGTTATGCCATAGCAATTATCTTATGGGAAACTGATGTTTCTCTTGGACATTTTGATTGACATTTTAAGGAAACAATTTATCTATATTTTTGTTTTCTTAAAATGTCAATCAAAATGTCCAACATTTTAACGTTCATTCATAAGCTGTGTGTTATCTGATCCAGTTATCGGCAATCTGGTAGAAAAATGATAATTAAAAAGTATCTTACTACATTGTTATTTTTTATGATATCATCAATTCTGATATTGAATACAAACTGCATAAGATTATACTGTTGCAACGACCTCGTTTTTTAATTTGAATTTCAGTGTTGATATCCAAAGTGAATATTAGGCCTCTAGACTGCAATGTTCATGCAGGGCAGAATCTTCAATCAATCATGAACGAGGAAATCTCAGTACTAGTTTATGATATGATTCTTTTATTTAGGAAGAATTGAAAAGTTACATAAGAAAGAAAAATTATGAAATTAATAAAATGAAAACTACCTGTGCGTTAGTCATGGGAGTAAATATTATCCACGTGACGTATTGTAAAATAAGTTATTACCATTACCATGATTGCCACGTGCCACATCTAGTAATTAGAGCTTAGTCCATATAGCACAACCGGTAAAGTTGCATTATTCTTGAAAGGGAAAACAAAGAAATTTCCTGCCTGATAGACTACCATTTGCATTAAACGTCATTTTTAGTAGGCACAGGCCAATAAGTTAATTAAGAATATGTATGGATTTAAAATCTTTTAATTAAGTTGGCTCCCACTAAACTTTGATTCTTCTAAATACATACGTACATGTTGTATTTTACGTTCGTGTTTTTCTACGCCAACGTCAATATACAATCTCAGCGTAACGCTTGATAAATACTAAAACAATCGAATTGTATATACTCCATTCTCGTAAGCTTTGTAGTAAATTGGATTTAAAAGCCGACAATGATGTCAAAGTCTCAAATTTATAAATAAAATACGGTTATTGGATATTTTGTATGAAATTTACTGCAAAACTTGCATGGTCGTGATCTTAAAAATTGATCAATAACATTAAGTGAAAGATGTGCACATACACACTTTCCATATGTTTAGAACTGAAAAATAATTCCACTTGAGTCAATACTGGCAACAAAAAAATGAATAAACAAAATGGATGCATACAGTGACACCATAGCAACTCTAACCACCACATCTTTGATTGATCTACACAATTAAAGTCAATATAACAAATACGTTAATCAGCGACCGTGGTTCGACAAAAACATTAACAGTTACATTCAGGGCAAAGAATTCATGCATCTTCGCTTAATATTTAGTGCAACATATGTAAAAAGAAAGTTGGATAACCATATTTTCGGCGAAAAGAAGCGATGCCGCAATTATTATTGAATTTGGGCGAAGTTATTCCACAAAATAAATTTTAGCATAAAAATTTAAGAATTTGCAGTGAACGTTTTTCCAATTGGCAGCAACCAAATAATCGAATTTTCGTCATATGTTTATAAAAGATTACGTGACACCGGTTTTCTTCAATCACAAAAACAACAAATGCCGATAGGTGCAAGATAGGAAGCTGTCGAACCCTCTAAAATCTGTTAGATCAGTATTATTTTCATTTGTATTTTTATTTGAAATAGTATTTTTAAATTGAAAACTAATATCTTTTTATCTTTATTACTCTTAGTAGATTAGCCAACATGGTGAAAATTTGAGGAAATGGGCTAAGAAAACTATATATATTACAAAAAAATTAAGAGTTGCCAAAGAAGATGTAACACTAATATTTGGTGCGTCATAACAACCAATTACAAAGAACGGGTAATTGGAAAAGGCAGATTACTAAAAAAGCATTGGATTACATTTATTCTATTGGTAGAAAGGTAATTTTCTTTATCGCATAATTTTGTGCCTCGCAAATAACGGGAGGCAAGTGTGACATTGAAATAATCTGTCTATCACATCGAGTTAACCTTTAAATACAGCGGTACAAAATTTTCAAATCATCTTTAAAGATTATTTTGATGTTACAAATTGTTTAAATTTAATATTTTACACTTGAATTTCCATTCAGTCAAGTAGATGTCTTCTTTTAATTTTTTGCAGATTTTTATTGGAATAAAATATTTCTTTTTTTTTGCTTTATAATATTAGAATTACTGCAGAAATCTGATTTAATTATTTAGTAAGAAACGCGTGAATTTGTTAAACTCCGAAACCCCGGATCTTATTTACGTTAAATAAAAATGAAAGGTACAAAGACAGATTCGTCCGCCCATCTCATATCAGCCTTTGTCTGCACCAATTAGCAGCGCGCGTATCTGCCATATCCAACAAAAGTAAACAAATAAACAGATAACCTTTAATAATCTAGTTCCTTAAAATGATTAAAAATGGCAAAATGTAGTCCTTACATTAATGTAAATTACCTTATTGAATCTTACGAAAATAACGACTCTTCAAAATAACTGTTTCTTATAATTTATTTGTTCAACAATTAAGATATTGAAAAAATAGGTCTTATAGCAAAAAATTAAAATGAGGAAAACTATTGGCATTGTACACTCAATATAAGATTTTTAGTATTTTAGTTTGTCGCTTATGACATTTATGGTGATATGTGTAATCTACAAGTAAAAAATTTATTAGTACTTCCCCTCCACATTTATTTTCCTTTTTTATTACTTCGGCAATAAGATGAAAATTTAACGTACATCACCTAGTAAATCTAACGTTTTTAAATTTTTAGTAGCCATACAATTCATTAACTTTATTTATTTTAATACGTTTTAAAAAAATATTGTTAATTAACTTTAACGAACAAAAACTAATTTTACTGCAGAGCTGCAGCTTCTCCAGTATAAAATTAGCTATTAACTATAACAGTTACCACAGATTTATATTATTTAAAATTGTATAAGCGTTTTTATAATGTGCGAGATGTGAATTGTCAATATTACATGTATAAAGAGTTCAAAGAATTTGGATATTATCTAATTTTCTTAAAATATGTAATTGAATGGTACTTGATTCAATAAAATTGACTATGAAGTTTCTAAGTTATAAAAACCTGAAAATCAGCATAATAGGCGATTGAGAAACATCTATAAATCATATATTTAGTCAGACCATATGCTTTATTATAATAATATAATTCGTGACCGACTTGACATTTGTTTTAAAATTTTATACACACACATTTTATTCCACAGATAAAGTCTAATAAAAAACATTCTCATTAATAAAGGATGTACCCAAGCTTATACAATCTATCTCTACGAATGTTTGCATAAAACTGAAATCAGTTTCAAGGGGTCATTTTAATGCATAGCGTAAATTTACAACGTGGTAATGGGCAAGTTGAATGCAATTTCCAGGTATTTCGTATACAGGGAGTGAGGTAATTAGGTATATTAACTTCAACAGGGTGTTTGTTTAAAAATTCTAAAAATATGTTTGAATTTTAAATATATTTAATTGTTTTGGGTTCTCTGGAGTATTTCTGGACGACTGCATTCTTTCATATAAACTTAGAATTCAAAGTAACATATAGTACAGCTCTGGCATTCTGTAGTAAGTTTTTTTACATTTCATTGAATGGCATCATAAAAATTCTCGGAATCTACCTTTTTTGTGACTTACAAGAACTCCCCGCCGTTTGCGGCTGTATTAGATTGGACTAATATTGATTTAATACAAATTTTATCTTTTTTTAAGCAAAGTGTTAATAATGGCTTATACATGCTATTGCTAAAAAAATTATTTAAAAAATAAAATAATTTGCACGCTAGAAAATAAAGGTGGATCTGCATGGGCTAGCTGCCACTGCACGAAAAAAAATCAATTGGACTTGGCTCTTATACGTCACCAATAGCTTGATTCGCTGCTGTATTTAACTTATAACTTTAACCAAACATAAATATATCGATAAATATAATACATAAATAAAATTTTAATATTTGTACCTTTTATTTAAAAAAACGTAATTAGTGTCACACAATAACTAAATATAAGCAAAAATTATAACAAAATTTATAAATTAAATATTCGCAATAATTTACTTATATTCTAGCGTATATATTGTAATTTTATTTTATCTATAAATATACAGTTATAATTAAAATACAATCACATCTGAAATATCAAGTCATATATTTAATAAGCATTTTTCTTGTTGTCGAGAAATTATTCCTGTTTCTGTAAAAATTCTTCAATGTGCTTATAATGGGTTTTGTGCCATTGAACATTTAATTTCGCAGTTTCCAAAGAACGATCAATGCCCTGTTTTACGTCTGCCACGTATTTATCATTATTCTTAATAAACGTATTTAATTCATCAAGGTCACCATCTAGGTATATTTGATTTGCCCAAGACGACACATACCTAGACATCTTTTTAGTCTTAGCCACCGTTTCATAAACCTCTTTAACATTTTGCTGGATAAAGTCCTTCGCTACATAGTAACCTACGGGGCCGGTTACCACAGAACTGTACACCGTAGTAGCATCTTGATTTCTAATACCAGAGTTGGGTTCAATTATCCAAGACAGGTATCTTTGCAAGAGCCATGGTTCCCTGCTACAACCAAGTGCAGTCATTATATGAGCTTTTTCATTTGCGTTGTTAGATTTCCTATACATTTCCCACAAATAATTCCACTCTTTTTCTCCACCATATTTTATGCCCATACAGTATACGATTCTTCTAATATCTTTAGGAACGTGTCCATTGGAATTTTGCATTTCTTTGAATAATTTAATGCTGTCACTAATGCAATCCTGCACACCAAATTTACAAGCGTTGCTAATAATAAGTGTTTGTTTCTTCAATTCTTTAGTATTTTCTAGTGTAGCTTTTGAAATTTCTAAACGACCCACTTTATGGTATGGCTCTTCTAACAGTTTCCTAACATATTCGCTGAATTTGCCGTAAATTGGACTTCTTCTCAGAAGTATATTTATTGCGCTTACTTGATACATCGCAGCATCCCATGCAAGGTAAGCGTGTTCGCGATGTAAATAGCTTAGCGCCTTAAAGAATACATCATAGGTCAAATGACCAGTCCAAGCTAAGCTTGCAGCATTTTCAATGAGTTGCACTCTACTAAATTCAGAAATTGTTTCGAATTTATCACTATTCAATGTTTCTATTAACATATCCCAATTCTTTTTATCATAGTTGACTCTATAGAGCCCCGATGATTTTATATTGAAAATAATCCACTCATCGTCACTAGGAAAACCTTCGAATACTTTCTTTTCATTAGTGCATGGCAACCAATGTTTAGGGTGGGTATCAGTGAAGTTTAACTCATTTTGAGATGTATAAGTTAAAGGTATCCACCAACACTGAGGAGCAATCTTTAAGTGTTTAGAAGTATCCCTAAGGTATCTTGATTGTTTAACCTCAACAGAATTTTTGCCATAATGTCTGTGAACAGTAACAATAGGAAAACCAGTTTGCAGAGTCCAAGTGTCCATAATTTCCTTCACTGTCAATTTGTTTGGCAGTATGTTGTGTTTATGTGCTTCCTCAGTAAGAGATTCCCATAAGTCATCTTGTTCAGCATTCCCGTATTTGTGTTTTAATAAATAATTTCTAACTCCCTTCCTAAGCACATCTTCGCCTAAGAACATGGCCATCATCCTAATAATGCTTGAACCTTTCTTATAAGAAATTGTATCGAAAATTTCATCTATATCTCTTGGATGTCCAATTGGCACAGAAATTGGATGAGACGACTGAAGCGAATCGAAATTGAAAACCTGGAAATAATTGTCAATAGCATCTTCATCTGATGCACCCCACTCCGGGAACAAATCGGAAACAGCTACCGTAGCCATGTACGTAGCAAATCCTTCATTTAGCCAGAGATCTGTCCACCATTTCATGGTAACCAAGTTGCCAAACCATTGATGCGCTAATTCGTGAGCTATGGTACTTGCTACATGTTCTTTAGAAACTGCTGAAGATAATTCAGGGTCATGGAGTAAATAAGCTTCTCTATATGTTATAAGTCCCCAGTTTTCCATAGCTCCCGCGCTAAAATCTGGCAACGCAGCCATATCTTGTTTGGGAAGCGGATAGTCGATTTCAAAGAATTTTTCGAAGAAATGTAATGCTTTTGGGCCAACTTCTTTTGCAAATTCTACTTGTTTAATAGCATCTTTTCTTGCCCATGTTTTAAACGTTACGTTGTTTCCGTAAGGTTCAGATTGTTTGAATTCGAAGTCGGACACCATCCAAGCAACTAAGTAAGTGGACATTGGAACAGATTTTTCAAATCTATCCCAGAACCATCCTTCTTTATCTTTCCTGTAAATAATAGTTATAGTTAAATAAATTATGATATATTAATTTAATACTATCTTACATTTCTTCGGTTTTGATTAAAGGCATGTTGCTTATAGATGAGTATTTTTCTTTTCTTCCTATGCTGATGTTAAATGTTGCTTTCATAGCAGGTTCGTCAAAGCATGGGAAAGCCTTTCTAGCAGAAATGGCTTCAAATTGAGTAACACCTACCCATTTCTTATCTTTCGTTTCTTTGTCGGTGTAACTGCTTCTGTAAAATCCGGCAAGACTATCTTGTAAAGTGCCTTTAAAAGGAATAAAGATCTCATATTTTTGGCCTTCCTTTAAATGGTTGTGTAGATCCAAGATGAGGAAATCATTATCTTCCTCAGTTCGGAAATCAGAAATTTTAATGTGGTCATGTTTATTTAAGATGTCATGTATTTTTACGTTTTCTTTCTCAAATGATAAATTCTTTAAATGAAGTGTTACGTTACCGGTTGGTTTCTTGCATAATACCTGAAAATATGAATTGATTTTATTTAGTTGTTTTTAAGTTGTAATTGATAATCGGGAAGTTGACTCGTTCGTTCGAAAGTTAAAAGGTGTAATTTTTGACAAACTGTTAATTGAAAATCAATATTATGTTGCATGTTGTCCGCAATAAAAACAAAAGCAAATGTTTACTTTCTCTTTGCATGAGACCGCGAGTTTATAAACTTATCCATGACTTCATTTACATTATATTTTTGAACTTGACAACAGGTCGATCGGCGTATGTTATAAATATGTGATGTAAACTTTATTCACTTATTCCTACGTGTTCTGGTTAAGTAATGTTATAAAATATTAACCTCGATTGAATGCATGCCACGCATAATATCAGAGCGTATAACTAATCAACTCACCTCTATCCAAACCTTGCCATGAAAGTCAAAATTGTCGTTGTCGTCTCCCAAGTTTGTTATAATTTCTAAATTATAATGTTCTGGAATAACAGAATCAGGTAGCCTGTAGCATGTTGAATAATTTATTAAAATAAAACTTAGAAATCCCAAGAGGAGTCTTGTGCTCGTCCCCATATTTCTGCAAGGAAAAAAATGACATGTGTCAGTGAAATAAACATAGCTATAGATTAGATTTCTTTTTAGTTATTGTGGTTCGAATTGGTAGGGATTTCCATCAACGTGGAATTTCCTAGTTATACTTTAAATAAGATCAACGTATTAAAGAGAACTACAGTCAATCAATGATTTTATGGCTCGCAAACGTTTTTATCGGAAAAAACGAAAGATTTGTTTGACCAGTCAATATAAAGCTCAATAATGTTGTATTGATATTTTCTACATACCTGCATACGAATTTATATTTTCTACTTGTAATGTTATATTTTACTTTGTAAAATTTGTTTACTATTATGGTGTAGCGCACGTTTTCACACGCGAGTAGAGCTACAATATTAGTAGTATTAGTGACCATTTTTTTCCGTTGTGAATCTGGTAGATACTGGTAAAATTGTCGTAAACGCTTATTGTATCAATTTTAACGGGATATTTCTGGCCACAGAGTGACAATTAATGGCAGGCGAAAATTATTAAAATAGCTGCTTCTGTTATAATTAAATCTGTCCAATTCATCAAATATATTTCTTGAAATTTTAATCACAAAGAAATTCAAATGTGTTCATTCAAACAAGCAAATAACAAAAACATGAATATATAAAACGTTAATACAGCGCAAAAGCGCCTTTGGAAGTACGAAAAAAGCCAAACACCTGGAGGACAGTTCATGGCTGTAGTATTATTTGTAATGCAATTATAATAAAAATAAGCTCATAATTTACGTATCGAATTGATGATACTATTTTCCTGAATGTAACATCTAATAGTAAGTATAAGTAGGTCTAAGTATTGATTGATTGATTGAATTGATAGAATTACTTGGAATTAAATCTTTCTATTATCTATTAAAACAGCATTTTGTGTTAGAGCATAGTTCAATGAGACTGTATAATTCGATTCGTAGACAAGAGGATAAGTATTTAAGAGGCGAGTTATACTACGATTATTATTTATGTTACAATTTTAGTTAAAAAATAAATAAAATTTACACATTGAACAATAAATATGTACAAAATAAAATCTTGTCGAATGTGCAAATTTTGAAAAAATAAAAAATAATTGGGATTAAGTTGATAAACAAAAACCATTTTTCAAAAACAAACTTCTTTTTTATAATACTTAACTATCAGACGACCCACGTATAAAAATTTTAATAATTCGAGTAAAAGGTCCACTTGTAATAAAATATTAATAACATTCACTATTCCTTGGTATAACAAAACAAAACCTTTAAAGTAGTTAAACAATTAAATTTTAAAAAGGAATAATTAGAAGTTCTAGCTGTGAATGAAATTAAAATTTAATTGTGTGCTAATCGATATTGACAATGGCACCGTATCTCATGGGCTATAAAAATTCAACTTACAAATAATGCATAATTTAAAGGTACTTAAATCTCAAGTATTTTTCCCACAAGTATGATCGATATACTTTGAGCGATTTTAAAAATTTAATGTTTGTGGGAGATCTAATTAACAAGTGCAAATTCACTCTAACAAGTTGGACAGGCTACGTAGAAAAACTAATTCTTACTATTTTATGTTATAAAAGTTTTATTTTTATCATTCAAAGATTTTACAAAATCAATGAATGTAATCACTCCTACTAACTCTTCAATATTTACTGTGAAAATTAAAATTGTACGACGATCAACCGTGTACTAGTGACTTCGCGTAACACTCCTACATACACACACTTTTATATTTATGTTTTCGAGGCATTGTTTATTTTATAAAAACAAAGCATTTTACTTAAAACAAAGATATAACAATTCAATCCGCGTGTCCATCGCCCTATCATAAGCCTACAGATTTTAAGCCTACTGAAATTTTATGAAATGTTATTTATTTAATATCAAGTTCTTTACATCCCCAGTAAGAACCATGAGTACTAAATATATTTAGTTATATAAGCTAATGTAAGTACGAATTTAGTAACAGCAAACAAAACTTGAATTACATATAACAGAATTATGATTCCAGATGCATACACCGAGTTTAGAATCAATCGTGTTTGTGGTTAAAATCTTCACAAAAGAAACAATAAAAAAAACTTAAGCCGATTGTTCAAGAAAAAATATTATCATAAATCAAATAGAACCTTGTTTTGAATATGCAATAACAGCTTAGCATAACTTATGTATGAAAATTTGACTCGATTTGGCAACATAATTTCGATAACAAATCAACTGTCCATGGTTCATTGCCTTCTTTTGATGCTGAGTAAAAGACCAACACACCTATACAATATACCAAACCTAAGTTGATTAACCTGCTTTCAATCAGCCAGAGGTGAATATACCCATTTTTGAATATCATTCTTTATGAGATTAATTTCTATTTGGTTGTAAAAAAACTCAAAATCAATTTATTGGTAAACAATATTATATATAACTGTACAAAAAGTTGATGATTCGAAAAAATTAAGTGCATGACGAATAACAATAAAAATAGAAAACGTAAAAATAACAATATTATTATTAACGTATGAGTATTGTTATTTATTATTTCAAGAGAAATAAGAAATGTGATACAACTTTTGCAAATAGCAAATATTTTAAATTAATTATAGAAATAATTATGTACTTACCTGGGTTGAAATAACGAGTTTTAAATATTTGATAATGCTGGTCCCCTCCGTTGTGGTACTACGAGAGAGTGCTTCTTGTGCGAGAGGTATTTTACATCTGAACCAGTCTTCAATTACTTTAGTCATTTTACCACCTGAAGTGTTGTTTTCCGCCCCACCTCTATTTTTTTCCTTCCATCCAAACTAAATGAATTAGTTTTCGATTGATCCGATACCCGGCAACCTCACCTCAATTTACCTTCTTTCAAACAATACGTCTGACTTATTTTTTTCCTGATTCGACACAGGATCGTACTTCCTTAGTATGTACTTTGAAACAATAAAAACACATCGTTAATAAAAAGTTTATTTAGCCTATTTTTTAAGAATAATTAATTTATGGTACAATGTCGCCCACCCACTTTAAATAAGGATCGTTACCTCCTTGAATAGGCAACGAAATAACTTCACAAACTGTATAAGGGTGGTTGCTTTTGACGTAGTTTGTGAGTTCTTCCACTTTAGAAGTCCTAGTTTTTATCATCATAAGCACCTCAGAGTCTTCATTAACTTTTCCTTCCCATTCGTATATAGAAGTAATTTTGGGAACAATATTGACACAAGCTGCTAATTTTTGAGTTACCAAACCATGTGCTAACTTCTTTGCCACTTCTTCGTTGGGAGTGGTAACATACGCTACTGAATGCGTCCCAGGCACGTACGAATAGTTTTTAGAAGTTGCAATTTCTGACATTTCTGACGTAGTTGCTAATGCTCTCCTGCAAACTCTGAAACAAAAACGAAACAAACAGATTGTAATAATTTAGTAATAGCTGATAATTGTTTATATCGTTATTTATTAGTAAACCACTTTTTTCAATATGTTTGTGAAATTATTAGCCAATATATTCTAAGCTTTTTGCGAGCGTCCCTGAACACACCAATTATTTACAAATACCAGTTTAACGTTGCGATTTCGAGTAGAAATACTATTACGAATTTCTTCTGCACCGGAGAAAATTCTTATCATTGCGATTTTTACCACTTTAAATCCAGAATTTTTAAGCAATCTTGTTTGAGTTAATATAAACTAAAAATACATGTTTTTATAGTTTAATTTGTCTTGGGCTCAACAATGCGGCTGTTCATACCTCAATGACCATTTTAACGAATAACATACATATCGGAAATAATGTTGGATATCTACAGTGAAACAATGAAAAAAAAAACTCTTTGACAATATAAAAATCATAGAATAGACCATAAAAAAGCCCATAAAAAACTTGATTAATTTGTTGTTAAATTAATGAATCGATTAATGTACCATACCGCTTAGATAAAGAAATAAAACTAGCAAGAAATACGGGAACAATGCAAATTAAAATAAATTGTAATGGTAAGCATGTGGGTGTCCTCATACTCATTGTTTTTTTCAATACAGTCAAGTAGTGTTTAATAAACTCTTTAGAAAATAGTTATCGGAAAACATAGGTAAACTATAAAACAAATAGCACTATATTTTATAGTTGACATTTATTCCATAATTACACTACATGCAAATTAGGATGAACCTAAACGAACTTTTGCGGGGTCTGTTGATTATCCGTATTCATAGTGATTCTGTAGGTGTTTTTCAGAATTCTTCTGTGCATAAGTTTGTATTTCCAATGTTGAGCAGATCATATAATCAAGAAATTATTGCATTTAATAAATTATTTGACTGAAACGCTTGAATGGCTAAATAGGCGGACTAAAGCACGTGTTCTTTAAACTATCAATGTCATTATATTTAATCATTGTTTTTGTAATTAATTCAAAATTTATTTTCTAAATTTATAGTGGTGTATTTAATATTTTTATCCTTATTATTCAAAACTATTTTGAGTTACTTTAGCAATCTGAAAATAATGTAATTTCTTTTTTAAATAAATATTATTTATTTCGTTCTGAATTAAATATTTACATGTTACATGTTGACATTTAATTTATTGTTGATTCAAAATATTTGAAATATATATATATATATATA
>JAUIMW010001263.1:0-13128 GCA_033557785.1 Enochrus cinctus
CTCCTTAATGCTTAAATGGACAGCGAGGCTTCTTGTATCCGGATTTCTGATCCCAATAGGTTCTTCGTATTTATAAAAATGACTGATTTAGCGGTCTCCGTGGCATTTTTCATTTATCCATTGGTTCCAGATCTTCTTTCCTCTGGCACTTGTTACGTGGTGATATCTACAACTGTCTCCTTCTTTACATTCTGCCTTATAGTAGAAGCGACAATCTACGTTCTTACTGTTGATGTTGTCCCATTTGTTGTGATAACAACAAACGGTGGCCTTGATATCCGAACACTTGAAAATTTCATAAGTCACACTTCTTACGAATCTGCAATCCAGTCCATCAAGTCCGCAGGCAATCTTCGGCATTGCCGGCTTGGTCAGACCGTGTTCTTCAGCGTTCCTCTTCAATTCATGAAGAGCTTTCCAAAGGCTCTCATAAGTGAGTTTGTGGAAATATTTTTCTTTCGTCACCAAATAACATAACTGCTGTTTGCTATTCCTGATGTTTAATACCCGGTTCATCTTCAAATCTTCACACTGAACTAAAGCATGCTCCTTGGGCATTTAAAACAGATCGTCCCTCTGTTCAATAGTCATGCCATGACGAAATTTTGTGAGATTTCCTATTTTCGTTATAAAGTACTGGAACCCTTAATTGGTGGGAGACCTAAGCGATTTCCTTTAACTATTTTGGGCTGGGCCCTTGGTGGCGCTTTTTATTTTCCGGGCATTTGGATTTTATATGCCCCGTCTTTCCACTCTGGAAATTGCTTAGTTTCGATCATAAATGCATTATTAAAGTCACGTACCATCTAAGTTATTTTTATCCTTTGCATCGATTGTTTATTCAGTTTTGGTTAACTACTTGCTTCATCTGTAGTAAAAGTATATTTATATACTAAGCATTTTTATAATAAAATAGATTTATGATAATTAATGTATATAAAAAAATATTCATAATTCATTTTAATATTGGTATCTCCGCTTCTGCTTAAAATTATAATATTCATGTACGTTTTATACACATACATATTCTGTGCCAGTGTTATTCTTGATTTAATTCATTTAGTTTGTGGCTGTGTACAGCTTCAAGCCGACCCAATCTGTGGTTCGTGCGCCTCTATGCAAATGCGTTTGTTTTTCAAAGAGTTAATTATATCAACGGGGGCGAGTGGATTTTTCACGCCCATTAAAGTACTTCCTGCTCGATTAGAGTCTCACTCTTGCGTTATTAAATTATTTTATGAAAGCAAATGATACTAATCATTTTTTCTCTATGTATTTTGTTTCTTTGTATAAATATTTTTTAACCTGATCTTAAGCTTTAATTGCATGTAGTTAGAATAGAATGTTTTCACTTGTAGTTGCATACAAAACTCCAGACTTTCAAAGTCGTAATAAGGATTTGCTCAGTTTAGAGTAACACATAAAATTAAACTCGCGAAGGGACGCGAGCCCTTTCAGACAGTTCAGTCAGAAAAGTTAATTTTATACTTTATTCTGCGTCTTAAAAAATTCTACTCAGATATTGTCGTATTTTCTTAATAATTCCATAATTCTAAAGTAATTTATTTGAGTCGCAATTAGTATTTTTATAGTCCGCCATTCATCTTCGACAATTATGCAAGATGAGAAATGTTTGAACAGAATTGAGACAAGGGTTGCACAGAGACAAACAGGACACTATGACCTTGCCCGTTTCATCATGGCTAATATATTGGACTGAAATGTTCATTAACAATGGAGAGAATTGTTATCGCCCTTGCAACGATTTGCAGCGATCGCGCGGGACAAAGACGACCTGATCGCGGTGTTGAGGTAGACGGTTGGGATAGCAGAGGTCCTGCTCGCTCTCATGTATCTTACAAACTACTATTATGATTTCGCACGGACGGCTAACACATGTCTGCGAATTTGTGTGTCAACTTGAGTTACTATCGGCATATCTCTGCCGCCCAGCTACATTATTTTGCGTCCGACTCCACGAGGAGCTCTTTAATCTCGCCCAGCTTAAGTAGCTGAGGATTACTTCATCAAAGTTATGACTGGGTTCGTGGGGAGAGTAGATGGCGGGTGGTATACACACAATATCATCCCTATGTTTCTCTACAGATATTAGTCCTTTCTTACAGGTACGTTTCGTTGTTTATAGAAATTCTAATTTACTTTTTATGATTGTTTTTTTTAATTTAGGCAACAGTCGTTGCTAATGCTGTTATTTTAAAAGTACTTCAAATATATCAATATCATAATAGTGAAATTATTGTAATAGAAAACAAATTAAATGCAAAAAACTGGAGCGTCTTAACGTTGGTGCGGTATAACGCATACCAAAAGCAGACAGCCACCACATTAACGTAACGCCACTCTAAACAACCAATAAAGCGGCTTCCTCAGCTTACTCAGTGTTAAAATGCAGTAAAAACCTGAGCCCCGGGCGGCCGGAATGCTCACTTTATGTATCATACACTTTATCTCGCTATTTAGGTCCCGATACGGGCGTTTTTGCAAATAGCTTGCCTTCTCGACGCGTGTTCTAGAGAGGACTATCTTTATTATTTTATGATTATAATGCACTCAACTCAAATAATTTACCACCCAAGCAGCCTTCCTTGTTCGCTGTACGCAGTTTCGTCCTATCTACAGCTTTATTCCTCTTTAGATCCTCACAAAATTGAGTGATCTAAATGTAATCATTGCTTTAGGTAAAGATAAACAGAAGGTTTCCATTTATTATCTTTCTTAATGTAAATTTTATACGGGGCATAATATGTAAAATTATGGTTTTTAATCTTTTAAAACTCTATATAACGAGCCTTGGGCTAATAGATATGCAAAGATTGTTTTAGAAATAATTTCAAAATGAAATTTATCATGTAATATATAAAAATAAAACAACATGAGAATACTATCTTCGCTAATTCTCTTTTCCCGCAAGAAAACTGTTTATTTTCCATGAAAAGCGAAGTTTTCCAAGTGATCACGGTGTCTGTTCATGATGAAACAAAACGGACTGGACATCAGTGTGACGGCGGTCAAGAGAGTTCACAATTCCGGCCCGCGTCACAGTAGTGGACAGGAAAACCCCGGAGAGTTTCTACACGACGCCGTGTGCGTCCCTCAGGGCCCAGCGTCTCTCAGCAACACCATCGCAACGACAATGGAACTCAATATTTGCGCTCACAAGAGTCAATTATCTATGTCATTTATTGACAACCACCCCTCTGAAATATTTTAAAGTGGTCACTTATTGTCTAAATTTTTAGTCCCAACAGGAATAAAAAGTTGAAAAAATCAATCACATTTTAAGCAACTAAATTTAAGGAAGAAGTAGCAAGTATATTTTTTTTTGTTTTCATTCATTTTAAAATATTTCCTACATTATACATCAGAAATTGTTTCGTGTCATAAAACACCTATATATCATTCTTAATAGACACAGCCTCCTTTATTTCGTAAAAGTAAGACTTGCATTTTACATGAGAGTGTTTTATCACTTTCTCACCCTAAGTCTTCCTCTTTCTTTTTAGCAAATTACAGGGCCACAAAATCTATTTGATCCCCTGGATGTATTTTAGGGATTGAAAGTAAGTGAAAAGTATAAAAGGTGACTCTTATTGTTCTTACTGACTTGGTGTGCGTGACTTGGAAAAGCGATGACCTGTCTTTCCGCTGCCATGTTTCCGTTTTCCACGCACGTTGTATAGATTCGGTTACCTGTATTTGATATAGGGATGGTGTAAAGTGTACACATATAAATTGGCCTTTTCAACTGAAGATTTTTCTCTTTTAGTTTGATATTTATTGCCTAAACCTATTGCATTAAAATATCATTACTTTACCTTTTGATATCTTTCAAAACTATTGCCTTTAAAATAATTTACTTTTTTGTCTAGCGATACAACTATTTTTCATTTCTTAACTTCCAGTTCTTGTTTAAATTTATAAATCTACACTCCTTGTTTCATCTTATATGTATAATTTAAATACCATATGGCTCCGTATTATAGTATAGATTTATTGAATTTTTTGTATGTAATTTATATACATTGATCCGTGATGTTTGCTACTTGTCTGCGGTTGTAACTATAATGTGTTTGTTATTGTTTAAGAAATGTTGTATTTTTAAGTGTTTAAAGATGTCGATTTGCAGACATTTCTGGAAGAAAGTGATGGTCAAACCAAAAAAAATGCATTTCCAATCGTTCGAAAGCCATGGGGAAGATCCAGAAAGTCTCTAGATGGGTGCCACATGAATTGACCAACCAATAGCAAGAAAACAGAAAACTCATCTGTGATCTGCTTCTCGCCAGGTACAAACGGAATTCGTTTTTGGATCGAATTTTAACTGGCAATGAAAAATTCATTTATTTTTCGAATTCCAAGCGAAAATAATCATATGTATGCCCTGGTCAATTGAGAAAATCGGCCGCAAGACTAGATCGCTTTCGGCAGAGGAATCTATATTTTCAGGGTGGTATATGGCATGAGCTGCTCAAATATTGTGAAACGGTTATGGGATAACGTTATCTATTCTTACAAAAATGGCAACTATTTTGAATAAAAATACCTTTTTTCACAATTAAGGTTTGAAATTGAAAAAGAAAATCCGGTTTCATATTTGTACACCTGGTGAACTGATATCCACATGTACTTGTGAAACTATTTACAAGAAGAAAATTTCAAATTCCGTGAAACTGTTTGGTTTCATTGGTTTCGCTATTTTAAAACCCGCACAAATTATTTTTTATAACTATATCTATTACTGTTATGTGTGTTCATTAAAAATTACAAATACAAAAATTAAAAAAGTCAGATAAATTTTTATGTGGCCAAAACTAATTTATTTGTTGTTTCATCTTTATTATTTTAGGTCTTAATAAATATAAAAAAATCTAAATTATTTTTTAATAAAGTCACTCTTTACGCTTTATTAAATATTATGATTTAATTTATTTCTAAAATGAATTGTTTCCTCTAATTTTGAGTGTGACGATTTTTTTAATTTGATTGTAATACAGCATTTGATACTTAATAATAAAAAAATATTATACTTTTCTTTTTCGACTGCTACCATCATTATACTTTCTTAACAAAGAACACTCTATAAGCAATTACAATAAATTATCAATAATATATAATGTAAAATAACCAAAAGATACAGAATAAAGCAAAATAATAAAAATAATGTCATCAATACAATCAAATATTAAATTAGTTTTTTATTGACGTTCGACCCAAAATGAAAGTATATCATAAAAAGATTCAAACGGAAGATACAACTGTTTTTGCATTTTTTTTTAATATATAGTCCATAATTTCGTGCGTATTAGTATCATGCATGGAAATTACTATGACTCATTTACTAAATCATTGCAATTTTGAACCTATCGAAACTTGTCGTTTGACTAATATATATTCAGTTCCTCACCAACTTTCGTAAATATCGAACGCATTTTAGTACCAATAAAAGATGAATATAGATAATCAGTACAAACGTGCTGTGCTACATTAAGACGTTATTTTTGATTATGGCATTCTTCTAAATCTTGTGGAGTCAGAGCCACAACTAACAGTGGATCAGGTCGCATAAAGGATGAATTCATCATATGGAACAGTCTTTAGTCATTTAAAGAAGATTGGGAAAGTATCCAATCTTTGAAGGTAGCGACCACATAAGATATCAGAAGCCAATTGCCAACAAGAGCTATTTTTTAGATCGTTTGGTAACAGCTGACGAAAAATGGATTATTTATCTTAACGTCGCAAGAAAAAGAACGTGGACAGATAGAGATAAGCAGCCGATTCCAACAGCAAAAGTGCCCTTACATCCCAAAAAGATTCTTTTGAGTGTTTGGTGGGATATGTATGGCGTAATTTATTTTGAACAGTTAGAACCAAATCAAACGATTAATTGAGAAGTTTATAGTGAAGTACTTTGCCGTCTAAACTCAGAATTGATCAAAAAACGCCCACGATTGGTGAATATCATGAAATGTTGTTTCGGCTCGAAGAACGCTGCAAAAAAATTAGTGAATTTAATAGGGAGCTTTTGCTATATTCTGCCTACTCCCCAGATATTGCTCCAAGTAATTTTTACTTATTTCGTACCTTACGAAATTTTTTACGGGGAAAAAATTAAATTCTAAACAGGATATATACAATGAAATTCAGAATGAGTTTTTTTGCATCAAAACCAAAGTCTTTCTACAGCAATGGAATAAAAATAAGATATATAATTGATTAAAATGTTCAATTGTGTTTTTTTAATATTGTATAAAAAAAATTATTTGCTCATGCATCCACCAAATCTACCTGCACGGAAATTCTGTATGTAATTTTGACATACTTGAAACATTTTCTTAGCGTGGGAGGAAAAATTTTCAAAAAGACGCCTCATACCCCGCACTATGAGGGAATGTTGGTTTTATACCAATTAAAAAACGTCCCCCCTGGATGCTGTGCTGCTGCTTCGGACAACTTTCGCATTATTTATAGTATATTGTTGGCGGGATATTCTACTTTTCTTTATTTTGCTTTCTATAATGTTTTTGTACTTTTTTTATTTTTATGGCGCTTTCCCATGTCTCCATAAAATATGACAGAGTTCACCACGGAACCAAGTATTTTTCTCCTTCTTTCACTCTCCAAGTGTTTTGATGCCTATAAGAGCCCACCATATTTGTCTTCTTTTTTCATGACTAGCACCAGAAGCAGCCGTGCCTTTTTCCATTATTTAAGTTCGGTTCCCTTTCAACTATCATTTTATTATCTTTGGTGTTAAGCTATCTGGATCCGGCGCTTTTTTTTCTTTCAATTTTTTGGTCGCTGTGTGGACCTCATTTATCGTAAATTCTTTCACTCCGATTGACATTGATATTTGTCCAAATCTTCTCTTCGTATTTTCGGAATAGGTTTTCAACTATTTCTTTAGCAATGTTTTGACATATTTTTTGTTGCCTCTTTAGTTTACTGGTCACAATCTTGTATCCAAGATCCACACATCTCCCTGCATAGCTCTTTCCATCTGATCTTGATTTTGTGATTGCTGTTTTGAGCTCTTTTTTCTTGTTTTTGTACAGTTCTTTTAGAGTTTCCTATTCTTCGATTTTTTTCTCTCTTGTCATTTTTCTTCTGGTGATGATGCATGTCTTTCTAAGGAATGCTATTTCCTTAGTCCACCTTTTACATACTTTTATTAGTGGCATTGAAGAATCACATATTCGTGTTGTGTAGTGCTGCAGATAGTTTGAAGATTCCACTTTCCCATAATCTTTTTCGAGTTCTCTTTAAAAATCTGCAAGATTTAGACTTTCCAGGCTTCATCTTATCGGCAGTTGCTCATTTTTTCAACGATATTCTCTGCGCTATTTCCTCTTCGAAATGTTGGTGCGTCGCCATAGTTAACTACCGCTAGTCCGCATTCTGCCGCCCATTCAATTAAGATTCGACCTCTTTACGTATCGGCCATTAAGGGGACTTGGCGTTGAAATCTCCGGTCATTATCAATGGCTTGCTTGCAAGTGTGGAAACAACTCGATCATGCAGTTTGATAATATGTAGCAGCTACATGTGTCAACCGTTCCTACTCCTGTGCACCTAACTTTTTCTACTTCTCTGAATGCTACCTTATCATCTGCCCATATGGCTGCATCTTCCTGCATGTCGCTTAAAGGCGGTATTTCCAATCCAATGGAGTACCTCTTCAGATCATTTTTACCATTCACTACCAGTAGAGTATCAATAACACATGAAGCATAGCGATGGCGTGTACTGCGATTATCACAGTATTCATCATCAGACCTGGTGTCAACTTTGCCGAAAACTGACCGGCATTCTTCCTATTCACTGATATCTTCATCCTCCCAGGCGACTTGTACCTCTATATTTTCTTTCGGGAGCTTCTACACGCCGAGGTTTTCATTCCTTATTTTGGCATTTACGGTCCGTGTGCCCTTTTTTCCCACGTTTTCAGCACATATTTTTCTATTTATTCCTGCGCAATTTTCACAATTTCTTCTCCACTGTTACACTGTTACACAATTTTCATATTTCCCAAGGGGGCTACTACATTGACTATGTCTGAGTGTCTCCTTGATCATTTTCGGTATCCTCCCTAACCACCCATACTACCATATTCCAGTCTTTGTGCTTATTTATCGAGTTTCCTCCTACTATTTTCGTTCTTTTATAATTTTCCTTTCCCATCTTAAGTACACTTCCTGCAGGAACTCTTCGTAGCTGTTTGTCTTCATTATTTTTCTGTAGTAATCAGTGATGTCAGTCGTTGTTGCCACGCTGATATAGCTTCTGTTTGTGTGCCTACGCTCGTGATTGTGGGTTTATTTTGAATTTGTTTTTTTTTTGACTCCCGTGCAATTTTTTCGCCTTTTTCCACTTCATTTGATTCGTCATTCCATAATTCTTCTATTCTTCTAATCAGGTTTTATGGTTTTCTGAGCTCGTAAAATTTCAATTTTAGAAAATATATATAAAATACGAAATGAGTGTCACTTAAATTAATGTGTTATGTATGTAGTTTTGTAAGTATTTTGTAGGAGAAATTCATTTTTAAAAATACGTTATAATAGCTTTTTTTCGTTATGATAAAGTTGATACTACAAAAACATATTGGAAGCATAATAATTTGCTTATATTTGATGTCTATAACAGCAAGGTTAACTAGCATTGGATAGGTTTATTGCTGAGGCATCCTTAACTAATTATATTTATAAAAATTTATAGACGATAAGAATAAACTTGTTTAAAATAGAAATCTGTTTATGAAAGTAACATCAAAAATCTTTTTTTAATATTTAGTAAACTGTAAAACAACTGTTCTTTAATTTTAGAAGTCGTTAAATTATCATTAATTTATGCTATTTTCTACGACAACGGTTTAATGTTATTTTTTAAAGATTAATTTGAATCCAGGTCATGTGAATCTTAGATCGTTGCCCGGAAATTTTAACAAATCTCGAAGTTATTTACAAACTTTAGCAGCGTCTTCGGTTATAAACAATGTTTGTGTTAATAGGTATTAATTCGAGCTTGCTACTAGTTTGGATAGTATATCCACAATCAATATTCATTAAGGATATTAAAAAGATTTGCAGACCATCGTAATGAAGAACTTTGGATGTAGATAGACTCTAGTTCTGTTCTTAAACAATCTAAAATTTCCTACCCGAGATTTGAACAGAAAATTATATAATCTAGTGCAATAGTCATGTAGGTATTCTTTCTTTATTAATCCAACCAAATCCAAATTAATATTATTCGGCTTGAGAGTGTAATAAGGACGTGGGTCTTGATCTCTAGTGCAATTAAATTTTTGTGAAATATCTGTTATTCTCCAATTTTAACACATTCAACAATTATATGGCTAATTTTTAAAGATCAGCCTTTTTACACTTCACACATGAAAAAGTAATCTACAATTTTTCATTTCTGTGAGAGCAAATTGTAGTATAACTAATAAAAGCAACTGGCAATAACTGGCCACACAAATCATACAACCCCCTAGCAGGACGCGACAAGGGCCGCTTCGATTTCGACAAGGCTTTACCAGCTACCTCGGTAATTAATTTGTTTTTGATGGAGCCTCTCTTAAACTCTAGGCGTATCGAACGCCAATACGCGTTCCGAACAAGCCGACAGTCCTCTCTCTGCGGATCTAAGGGATAAATGACTGTGGCGTTCTTGGACCGAACTCCCGCGAGACAAGCCCTGCAGGAACAACAGGATCAACTCGTATTGATCTTGCCGGTATTTATCTTGTCATATAACTAAATTACTTCATTAATATGTGCGGTGTCCCGAGGGTTCCGACCGAATTCTTACTAACATCATTGGCAACCGTTCGTCTTATATATGATTTATTATAGTACAATGGGTGTTTGTAGAGATCACATTTGTTAGGAACTTTCCGATGAGAATTTCTATTAGGTAATCAATTTATCTATTACTATTCACATCGTAGAAATGAGCTTAAAATTGGGAACTAAAGACCGCGTATTCATGACAATACATTGTGAGCTTTTTAAAAATGTAAATATTTTTGAAAATCTACCCCATCTATTGAATCATATAGATCATTGTTACGCGTCGCAATGAAATCTGTAACTGGAAATCTTTTATCTCATTTTTGTGACCCACATACAGTGTGGTGAAACTATAAAAGGCAGCTCTTATCTTCTCGGGTAACAAAATATCATTTTTAAGTTCATTGAATGGTATCTCATTGTTATTTATATGTATGTATAGCTTTGGGCCCTAACGTGAAAAGAGGGCGAGTGGTCAGTTGTAGAATTGAATTATATCCAGTTTTCAATACAGTATTGTGGCGAATTCTGTGGAAAATAAATAAAAAGCTGTATTGTCCGGAGGATACCCACAATTTTTAATAACAGTCGATTCTGGTGACTGCAAGTATCGATTGGGCCACAAAGCCTGGATATTTGTACGATTTATACGGAGAATACGTCCAGTGTCCCCGGGCAATATATCGCGACTGCAGCCATACAATACTGGGTTTACAACTCTACCTACCACAGACATGGAGAAATACGGATTTCCCCGGCTTTCACGTACATGTACCCTTTATATGCTATTTATTAATATTTCAACCCATGTGTTTGGTCAAATACGCGACAAATGCGCTTTTGTTCTAATTATATAGAGTTTCTAACTAAAAGTTGCTAATTTCACCTAATTCACGAAGCTTCGCAAACCTTGCACTTGCTTTATTTTTTAGCCAAAAATTCAACTCACGCTCATGCATTCTTTTTAGATTGACAAGCGCATGGATGGTGCGGTTTTCATTAATAATATTGACGGCGGCGGCATGGCAGTCTTAAGGCTGGTCACAGCTGTGGCACGGCACCCTCCTTAGTCCTCCTCATCCCCTCAAAATCCTTTGTCTATAAATTGCACGATCCGAGCTTTCCTCTCTCTTTTAGACTTTGAATTGTAATTAACATTTGGTTCTCCCATTAGTGTAATTAAAGTGCCATTCCATAACCTAGCGAGGTACCTTATCTTATCGTCTCTTCAGGCTTGAGACCGCCACGCTACGATCGCTGTGCGTCGCGAACGCCGCGGGTCGTCTACAACTTCTCCGTTCACTAGGAGACAACCAACGGTTCCTTCATTCTGGTGGCGCCCTCGAAAATACCAATTATTTAGAAGTTTTTAGAAGCTAATATTTTAAATATAATTATATCTTGTGACTTCGACTGGATTATCATTCACTTATTTATTATAATAATTTTCTTTTTATATGGTGGCAACATAAATGGAAATTAAAATATAAAACATGATTTCTTAGTACGAGAGTGTCATCGAAATTGGGTTGCTACAAAATGATATATTCATTCTACTGGGCGAAAAATTCATATGTCTAATATATAAAGGATGCGGAGGGCGTCCGCCGTCTGGTTTTTAAATTCTCCGGCGACCTCAGCTGCCAAGAGGTATTTTTCAATTTTTACAATCTCCGGCTTGCACAAACAAGCAAAATAACATCAAAACACGTCGCGTCAAACTGCCAAAAGTTCGACTGACAAATAAGATAGGCTGGCCATTGTCCATTTTCCACCCGTTTCATCCGACATCGCCGCCACTATTTCACTCCCGCCGTCCCCAGGCGGAGGCTTCGCTCTCTCAAGCTTTGTATTCAAAACGCGGACGCAGTGCGATGTTCGGGTTGTCATCTCTGGAAATTTAATTTTTGAGGGAACAATCAGAAGATTTTAATAATACAGCGACATGTTTTAAGTGAACTCATCATCAACGCAGCTGTGAATTAACGAACGAAATATCAATTATCAAATACTCGCCCGCCACCGGCTCAGTTGCCCCACTGGGGTGGCCTTCTCTCTTACTGATGAGAATCGACAACTGTGCTCGCGATTTTCTCTAGTGCAATGCTTTAGCCCTTGATGCCCTACTCCCTTGTTACGACTTTTCTGATTCAATGCATTTATGTTGTGACAGCTTGAACTATACAACCCTGGCTTGAGTGGGGCAAAAGTTTCATATTTTTATTTTTAGGAATTGATAAAAGCTAATCACATTTTTGCTTTCTATTTGCCTATTTCGTTGTTTCTTATTTACATTAAAAAAAACATTTTATATTTTTTATATATCCCCTGATGAAGATCGAAAGCTTGAGAATTCTTTATATATTATTAGATTATGATTTTTTTAAATCAGTTTTTAAATATTTAATCGAAGTCAATTATATCATTTTTATAAGTTAGTATAATGTAGTAATTAGATTAGGTAAGTATTACAGTTATTTTGTATTAACTTGCATAGTGATTTTAAACATTTTTTTACTTGTAGTTTTTATGAAGCTTCGCTATCATTTGTGGCGGTAATTTTGTTGGTTATATATCTGCTGTCATGTTGTCAAGAGTTGGCAATCTTGTTCTTCTAATTGAAACAATGATATTGTCTTTGTCATCTCTTGAAATAGCTGCTTTTCAGGGCTTATTTTGTAATACCTATGTATAAATTGTTGCCTTGACAGTGCAGTTTGTATACGACGTTGCTTCTGTCCAACATGTTGTCTTTATCTAGCCTAGTGAAAAATAACTTATTAGTTGTTGTGTAATTCTATGTAACTATTTTTATATTGTATTTATTCAATAGTTTTTTATTACTGGTGTAATTTGTTCAATATGTTGCATTCTCTTGTATATTATTTTTTCTTAAACTACTTCTCTATTTTCATTGTGTATATTAGATTCGTTTTTTTTTTATTGGGTGAGATGAACTGTAATTAACGTACCAATCTAGTTTAGTCTCTTGCTCATGTGTTCTTATAACTTTCACATCTAGAAATGGCACTCCTCTGTCTCTTTCTTCTTCCATTATAAACTGGATTCTATTATAAAAACTGTTTAGTGTTCTTAACATTGTCTTCATCAAATCGTTTTAACAACAATGTCAGCAAGTATAGGCGATAGATAGTTTTCCAAACGTGTACTAAATGATTGCGTGTAATATACACCATCTTATAAGAATTACGTTGAGTAAAACAAAAAGTTTATATATTATCTATTGGTGTATTATTATCTATCTTTAACAGCAAAGTCAAAACATCTTTAATTCTAAAAATATCAAACT
>JAUIMW010001264.1:0-13123 GCA_033557785.1 Enochrus cinctus
CTGCTCAAAAAGTGTGGGTCTATTTTGGCAAATAAAACATATTTGAATAAGATGTGTGCATTGTTTAGAAAAGCAATCACACTAGAATAAGATACATTACAGTAAGAAAAGTGCATTGTTTTGGCAATGAAAACACACTGTTGTCCCGAAGGGCAATACATAAAAACTTAAGGATTTGCTTTAGCGAATCTCGGCGAGCAGCGAAGCTTTTAATATTGTTTTTTTCTTCTTAAAATTTGGCCCTCGACGCTCGCAGCTTCGCTGCTCGCCGACATTCGCTAAAGCGAATGCTTAAGTTTTTATATACCGCCCTTCGGGGCAACAGTGTGTTTTGATTGCCAAATCAATGCACATTTTTTACTGTAATATTTTTTTTTTTGTTAAAATGAAGTGCGTATCTTATTTTATACTTTTATCTGTTATAAGAAGGGCTTTTTTGATGCATTTTTATTACAATCACTTGAGGAGAAGGTAGGAATGGAAACGTAAGGGGTATGTTTGTTTACGTTTTATTTTTGAAGTTGCTAGGGATGTCTCTCAAGCCTCTATTTAGCAAAAACTGTTGCTATACACTTCACTATCTGTGGCGACATAAATTAGAGCTTGTTGATAGGGTCACCTGCTAAGTCTATAAGAGTTGTATCTGCAGTTAGATTCTAATGTATGCTGGAATTTGCATCTGAACACTTTTTGTTCTCAAATGGTGTCTTATAATTTTCTTATGTCTAGACTGCATACTATGGTTTCCTTAAAATACTTTAAATCATTTTACTATGCGCATATTGAGTGTTATATTTTGGGGACAGGGCTCACAATTTAATAAAGTATTTCTTTTGCAAAAAGAGCTGTACACACAATGAACAATACCAGTTCTTGTGCACCCTGTAGGGAACTCTTTGTTTGATCTGATATAACGTTGTCATTCATATATATAGTAGAATGTGTTCTGCTTGTGAGGTCTCATGGACGTTGTTTTGACTCGTTGGGGAAATTGCAAGAGAGCTACAATACCAGAAATGCTGACACACTCTCCTACTCTAGACATAACGCGTTCTTTTATGAGAGAAATGCACCATACACTTGTGTTAAAATGTATAATAGTTTATCCTCAGAGATTTGTATAATTAATAGCGATAGAAGCTTTAAACTGGCTGTCTATACTTACCTCAAAGACAGAACCTTTTATTCTGTGGATGAATATGTGGAATCACGAATTTTGCCTCTTGGGATTTGATGTTTTACATTTCTATTGCTGGATACTATGCTTTTCCTAGGTTTGATAATAATATGTATGATAATTTCTATGTATGTATTTGTATAAATGGAAATAAATGGAAATCTATCTATCTAAATAATACAAAACTTTTTCTACTATATAAAAATTTAAAGCTGTATTTACAAGTTCCATTAGTTATACTTCTGTTAACTTGTATCTTCAACTTGAAATAGCAATTTAATTAAGCCTCTGCACGACAAAATATGTTGACTTTAAAGCAATAGTTTCCAAACTCTTTTGGCCCACGGACCCCTTTTCGTAGTCAAAACTTTCCCTCGGATCCTGGATGAAAAACTACATAAATGCATAATAGAAAAATTAAAAATTTAACTTTGTTGTCATGAATGGTAAATGGTGATGTAAAAATAAAATATAAATAAAACATTTTGTTGATGAAGTATTTATTGAAGTTATATTTTTGGTTTTAAAATAAGGTGACCAACTATTTTATTTTGTATTGTAGATTTTCTCTAAACTCAAATTAATTAAACAGAATGGGAATTCCCCTAAAACATAGGCCAAATTTGAAAGTTTACCATACATACTGCACATGCATCAAAACTGTTAAGTGTGCCGAACATACTGCACATGCATCAAGACTGTGTACATTCTTCCTATAATTTTAAATATTTAATCAAAATGAAATAAAATAATCTAAAAAATATTTTATGAGTACAAGTGAGTATAAAATAATACAAATGAGTATGTACTTTCAAAGTACACGATTTGAATGGAGTACGGTTCACGAAAATAGAGTACAAAACTCATTAAATGAGTATAGTTGGTCACCTTATTTAAAATACAAAAAAATAAAAGTAATGACTTGGATGAATCTGATGGGATGTTATGAGTGTATTTATGTCTGGTTTAATATTTGTGAGTAGTAACCGCAAATCTCCACAAGTACTAACTTCTAGAGGGTGTCTTTTTTTTGTGATAAGGCTCATAACACATTCTACCAAGCAGGAAGATGGAAAAGCAATCAACAACTTCTGTACAACAACTCTTAATGCTGGATATAAAATTGGGATCTGGTTTTGTAACCAGAAATTGTCGTATACTTGTTAAAAAATTGGTTTCAGGTCCTCATTTGTGGATAATTCTAGTTGCTCCTGTATTACAATGTATTCGGCTGCTATTGAAGCCACCAAATTTTTTATTGCAGTTGTCACCCATAAAAGCTATTACATTTATTTCT
Source organism: Enochrus cinctus (assembly GCA_033557785.1). Taxonomy (NCBI): domain Eukaryota; kingdom Metazoa; phylum Arthropoda; class Insecta; order Coleoptera; family Hydrophilidae; genus Enochrus; species Enochrus cinctus. The sequence goes on from JAUIMW010001264.1 coordinate 2,475, forward strand.
TAAATTTAGCTTTTCTAATGTTCTTATTAATAGTGTACAAATTGTGCTAGCTTTCTCATCTGGTACAGTAGGCAGCTCTACAAGTTCATGTGTAATACCACTATTCTTATCAAAAAACTGAATTATTATTGAAAACAATCCACTTGCGCTATGGTTAGATCTTTCAGTAGAAATTCGAACATAAGGAACATCCACTAATGACTCTATTGTTCCCTGTAAGGAATTAGGTGCCAACACGTTATCTGCAATGACTTTTGTTGATCAATAACTTTGATGATATTTCACAGTATAAAATGCACGTGTAACTTCTGCAGCTAATATCTGTGCTTCTAGTGGAGTATGATGTGTCACAAAAAATGTATCAGACTTTTTTAGTAGCGAGGTGTTGGTCTAAATCAGCTTTACCCTTATTTCCTATTGACACTGAGATATCACTCACAAATGACTTCGTGATCTGTCTGTGCTTTTTTAAACATGGGATATTTTGTTTGCAATTCTTCATAAAAATTATATTTTCTGCATTTATAGCCATAAAAATATTTCTGAAATTATGAACAGATATAAAAAATAAATTAATAATTATTTAAAAAATCAAAAAAATTATCGTAAAAAGAATCTCATTTTGGAAATTATTTAAATAGGTTTTACTTTATTACATAAAGTCATTCATTTCCATGCATTCAACTACCTTTATATTTATTCAATTAAACTCATTCATTAAGAATTTTGTTATTGTCTTGCCACTTATCAAATAACACTTTGTTTTCATATTACCTGTAGAATATGTTCATTGTCTAAATTAATGCTTATCTTAAAATTTAACAAAAGAGCAAATATTTTTGCACCAAAGTTGTTTACGTAAAATATTATGAAATTCTTAGGAGCTGTGAAAAAAAAACATTTAAACAAAGGAAATAATAAAATAAAATAAGTTATTCATTTCCAATTTCCTTGTCCGAAATGTTTTATTTTTTGGAGATTACATATTTAATCTCTTAATGTAAATATTCAAATGCTTCAAGCACAATCCATTATTTAACTGATATAGTAGCCTCATGAGGAATGCAACATAATATTTAGATTTTAACTACACTTTTTCTGTTTGTTGAGGGTGTGTTGTTTAATGTGACATTCATAATATTATCAACTTTAGTTACGGCAAACATTCAACTTTGCATGAATAAACTGAAAAAACTATAGGGTCTTGGGATATACTTTTTCGAAAATACAAAATTCGAAACAAACATAAGTCTGTAGATAATACACGAAGTTTCGAGAAAAAATATGTAGAATTCCTCATACCGCATAATTTGCCGTATCAGTTAAATAAAGTGTTGTACTTAAAGCATTTCAATATTCGCAGACCATTAAATATGTAATATCCATAAAATAAAACAAATAACACAAAAGATTATAAGATTTTACAATTGGTCTGGCTCTAGTGAGCGTAAAGTTAAAAAATAATACACGGGCATTTATAGTTTCATTTTAAACGAAACAATGCATTTCTTTATTCTCTATTTTTTTTAAGCCGCAATTTTAATGTGGTGCTTCAAGGTATTGTGGAAAAATCTTTGTTATTTTTAGCATTTGCACGTGAATGTAAAAAGTTTAAAAAATTTAGAAAACTTTCTTTTTTGCCGGAAATATAATATGTGTAACAATAATAAATTATATATTATAACAACAATGTTCGTACCGAGTATATATTTATTCTCAATTATTTTTATTATGGCTTAGGATATTGCCAGTAAAAAGCAACTTTTTCTTGTATTGTCTTGTTGGTAATTATGTGGGCTACATTTTACAAATGAAATTCAATGGGAAGTGGGAAAATGTTGCTATATTTTCCCACATTATGACAATGCCTCAAGATAACCAATCTCCTCAGCTGTAGCACTATATTTGACCCAAATAGGCGCAAATTACTTATTCATAATAGTGGTACACTTTTTGCATTTGGATTAGTGCCTAATTAATAAGACTTTCCAAAGATTTCATTTTTAAAAAGCCTTAATGCTGGACTCAGCTATTGTATACAAGGAATTATGATTAAATGAAAGTTTTTCTTCTCTTGTGGTGTGAATGTTATGATATAACCGTCTCGATAAATTTAATAATTCACTGGAAAGTTTTGATTAACTTCTTTTTGATCTTACATTGTTTTTGATGTAAGGTTTCTTGTATTAATTTCACTTTCGTGCACGAATATTTTGTTAAGTTGCAACATGAGATTAAAATCCTTATATTTAAACAAAGCACTTTAGGAAATGGTCGTTAAATATGAGTCACCAATATACACGTATTTATTACTTATATTGATAAAACATTCATGAGTCATATTATTTAAAAAAATTTATTTTATTAACTTACCTTATAATTATTATTTTTTATTAGCTGATATGACCTTTTGGTTGCCATGCTGCATTAAGTTTGAGTACTTGGCAATATTACAGGTGCACTTAAGATTTATAAGCATGAAAGAAAAATCAAAACCATAAACCATAGATCTTCAAACAAAAACGTTTGCCAACTTTTCTCTATTTCATTCAGAAATTGTATTGTTTAATAAATAGAACTAACAGTTTTACACGAGCATGAAAACAATTATTTCTTATTCAACTGCCAAATAATAATAAAACTTCTAAAAATAGACGTCATATTCACGTTTATTTTGACGAATTGGCAAAAATTCTCTTTTTGATAATACTTTATAATCTCAGATTATGTTCCAAATTATCTAGTCTTTTTTATAGTTGAAATGAATGAAATTGTAAATTCAATTGCGATCAGGTGATAATTTTTTAAATTCCTTTAATCAATTTTAACTCCCAATTGTATCGATACTATTTTTAGCTACTCAGCTAATTCAATTCTGATATCTAAAATTAATACATGAATGGACTGTAGAAATCAAGGTTCCCAATTCACAACTACTTGAACTTATATATCAAAGAAGCAATTTGTTGCAATTTAGAGTGCAAAAAGGTTAACTTAGCTTATATAATATATTTCCTAATTATCTCTATTATTAAGTGGGAAGACCTTTTTAAAACACTTCTGCTTTTCACGCCTTGTATTTCAAAATTCCGTCCTCGCTTTATAAATAAAAGAAAATTTGACAAAGCTAATTGGAATATTTATAAATAAATTATTTGAACCATCAACGTGATTAATTATGCTCAACAAATTAAGATTTCCAAATAAGAAAAGTCTTGGAAGTGATTGATTAAATTTTTATTTGATTTAAATTTATCTGTTTAATATTTATTAACCGGCCCACTCTCTACTACACCCACAACCTAATAAAAAAGCCGTCTTCTAGGTGATTGAAGTTTAAACCGTAATAAATTACACAACGAATAAATCTTTATTTAATGTTTTATTAATAGTCGTTTTTTTTACATTCCAGCCCATTTTTTGGAGAAGAATTTCAGTTTGAAGTCCCTCGAAAGTTTCGATACCTTTCAATATACGTCTATGACAGGGACAGGCATATAAAGCAAGACAAGGTCCTAGGAAAAGTAGCTATAAAACGTGAAGAGCTGTCGACTTACAATAACAAAGATCACTGGTTCGCAATAAGGCCCGTAGATGCAGACTCCGAGGTGCAGGGGAAAGCCAACATAGAAATAAAATTTGAGCCGTCATTCTCAAGAAACAAATCGGCCGGTTACAGCTCCAACAAAAAGCTGTCGGTGCGGGTAGTGGAGTGCTTAGACTTGACGCTGAAAAACGGCTCTTGTGACCCGTATGCCCTTGTTTCGGTTGTTTACACGAACAATAAGCGCTCGACGAAAAGAACTAAAGTTCGCAAAAAGACAGTCAGCCCGCAGTTTGACGAAGTGTTCATTTTCGAAAATTACGACGAACGGGAGAAGGACAAGGATTCTACTTACACAGTGTGCCCTGAAAGTGAAGTGGAAATTTGCGAGTTGCACGTTTCGATTTGGCACGATAGCCCCGGGATGGGGGACGATGTGTTTTTAGGGGAAATTCGGATACCGATGAGAGGGACCCAACAACAAAACGCTGCTCACAGAAACGCTTGGTAAGCATCTTTTGTTACAATTAAAATTTACCTCGAGTGCATAAAATATCTGAAAATAAAACAATAAAACATTTCTTGAATACATTAATACGGTTGTGTGTATGAAGCAATAAATACTTTGAAAAAAAAAATCTGATAATTCAGTCTTTATCAGCAAACTACAATAACCTCCTTAGATAAAGGATGATATATTGCATTCATTTGCAATAAAAACTTGCGTTGTTATACTTTGTATTATTTTTCTTTGCACATTTTGACTTAATATGAGATTTACATTTTTTGTACAATAAGTAATGAAAAATGAAATCTTTTTGTAATTAGTTAAATAATTTAAAATTGCTATAAATAAAATAATTTAGTTGACAATTTTCTCAAACACAAAAAAGTTGCATGGCATATTAAATAGGGAAACTTTCCTCTACAGGAACATAAAAACAGCTTATTATTAATTAAATACATTTATGAATATTTAAACTTCTTATGTGTACGAGGAAAATAAACGCACATTTCCTAATTAAAAGTATTTAAAATACATACACTTATGCGTCGTAAGATTATTTGATATAGGAGTATTGATAAAAATGTTGTGGAAAAATAAGTTGAAGATAAGCAGTAGGTAAATAGTTATGAAATGTAACAGGAACAAATATATTTGCCGTAATAATATGAATACAATTATTTGTTACATAACGGCCCCAATATTCCTAAGTCTGTGCTCTGATTCTCACAGAGAAATTGAAAAAGTTAACAACTATTTTCATTCACACTTATCATTTTAAAAGACCAATAAGTTCCCACTTTGGCATGTAAATAAGATAAACAACACACGAAATATTTATTTCCGGTTATTTCGAAATGATTATTGAACCATTAAAGAGTGCCTTTGTGGCTATAAACATTTTAGAAAAATTAAAAGCTTAATTAAAAGTAAACAGCTCTTATCTGCAAGTTACAAAAATGGCATGTTGACATTTACTATTTAAACATTTAATTATACGCTCCCTTATCTGTTGCCATTGAACCGGCTCTTAAAGGAGAAATAAAAATTCGCAGACTTATATGGACGAAAAGAATGAACAGGAAGTTTATAGGATTGTGTTATTCTATCTTTTGCAAATTATTATCTTATAACGTTGCGTAATATACACACTGGATATTTGCATAATATAAAACGAGATATTTGCTAAGTATACATAGATCAATAAGGGTGGGCTAGACCAATTACATAATTGATATAAAATTTATATACATAAACATTTATGATCTATTGATTAAAAAAATACTTCCATGTGCAAGTATTCAAATAAATAAAATTGTTTTAGGTATTTTTTACAACCTAGATCTACTAAAAACCGACCTAGTATAACTTGCTCAACACCTCCCGGGACACGACTTTCCATAGACAACTCTTTAGGATCTCTTCGTCTTCAAGTTCAATACACAGCCGACCACGTATTTCCTGCCCACGTCTACGAACCTTTGCAGAATTTATTACTGCAGAGCGTACACAGTGAGGTAAGTTTGCATCCTCAGTTCTTCAGTTCACCATTTCATATTAATTTTACATTTTCAGTTCGTCACTTCAACGCCAGTCCATATTTTAGGTGAAATAATCACCAGCAAAATGGAAGTCGCACAACCCCTAGTTCGAGTCTTTATGCACAACGACAAAATCGTCCCCATCATAAAAGCTCTCGCAAAACACGAAATATCAATTACAACGTAAGTGAATGAGAAGTCTTAAATACAAATGAATAGATCATTTAATTTTCATTTATGTAGTAGCTTCGTGGGTGTACATATCTCATTTACTCTGTGGGCGATCACGTTCATTGTTTTTTTTTTTTTTTTTTTTAAGGAAAAACTGTAGGTAGCCGTATAGTGAGTGCTCCCAGAGAGAGTTTCATTCATAAAAATTGTAGCGTAGGCGTTTTGTCAACATGTTTTTTGTTTTGCATGTCTGTATGTAATCGTTCAGTTGCATGTTCTCTTCTGTTTCATAAAAGTCAATGAAACAAGTCCGTGATTAAAAATAGATTAAGCTTGAATACTTGAATAATGTGGAGGTGTTTGTTCCAAAAAACTTCAATTTTGATAAAGAGTTTTTTTTTTCATATTTCAGAGATGCCACAACAATATTCAGGGGAAACACGTTAGTTTCAAAGATGATGGATGAAGCGATGAAACTTATAGGATTGCAATACTTGCATAAAACGTTGAGGCCAACGATCGACCAAGTTTTCTTGGAGAAGAAACCTTGCGAGATAGATCCAACGAGAGTAAAAGATGCAAACACAGTACAAAACTTAGCGAATTTGAAATCGTACGTTCAAAAAATTTTCCATGCAATAACGCAAAGTGCCGTGCACTGTCCAGCGCTCATGTGTCAGATTTTTAACAACCTAAAAGAACTGGCGATGACTTACTTTCCTGGAAACAAGGAAGTGCGATATTCGGTGATATCAGGGTTTATATTTTTAAGATTTTTCGCTCCTGCCATTTTAGGACCAAGGTTATTCGATCTAACTACTGAACAGATTGTAAGTATATTTCATTGGATACATTTTGTGCTGTTTTGTTTTTTTTTTTGTTTATTATTCATATATCTTCTTTATTTTTGCAGGATAGCCAAACCAATCGAACTTTAACACTGATCTCAAAGACAATACAGTCTTTAGGTAATTTAGTTAGCTGCCGATCTGTACAGCAAGTTTGTAAAGAGGAATACATGGAGTGCGTCTACAGGGAATTTTATACAGAACAACACGTTCAAGCAGTTCGCCAATTTTTGGAGATCATCAGCACAAATTCTAGTCATGAAACTATCGCTATAGATACGCCAGTAACATTGAAAGAAGGGTATGTATTTCTGTTTACGTGATTAATATTAAAATGGCCTATCTGGGGTACATTAGTAGTTTTAAATTATGTTTACAAAAATTCTAATATATTTTTATTTCTTCCTTTGCTAATTCAGAGAGATAAAAAGGTAAGCTAATATATTAAGAAGGATGTATTAGATTTGTGGAATCAATTATAAAATCTTTGTCTATTATAAACTATAAAATACTAACTACCTGTTAGTATTCAAGACCTTTAATTTAGTTTTGCTGCTTCTTGAGTATTGGTTTTTTTTTTCACTCGTACTTGTGCTCTTAAACCTTTACCAACATGTTCCAATTGAGTCCTAAAAAATTCTAAACTGGCTTAGCAAATGAATGTTTATAAGTATCCAAAAAGCAGCAGACCTTCAACATCTTTTGCTATGAAACTTCGAGTTGCATGAAAATTATGAGCAAAAATTTGCTTTTAAACACGAATATTGGCTCGAGTAATGAGAAACATGAAGCCAGGTTATTGGTATGCGTGGTAGCGTCTCCTGATCTGGCTCAATTTGGGGATTCGCCCTAGCAGGCAATGCCAGCCTCAAAATGAAAAACAAACCCAACCCAAAATGATGGTTGTTGTTGATGTAGCAGAGTCCAGGTAACACTTGAAGCCAATGCTCGGCTTAATTGCTGTTTCCTCTGAAATAATAAAAGTAATGCCACTAACTTCTACATAAACATTTTGGCAATTATCTTGAAAATTGACACTATTGAAGTATCATTCAGATATTTTGTTAGAGACCCTATCTAGACTCGAGACTTTTTGACCCATGTGCTAGGAAATGGTTCTTGATACAACATATTTAAAATATAAAAATGAATAAATTTGATAATCAGGTATTAAAAAAAATAAACAATGATTGTTAGTTATCTCTTGTGTTTTTCTCGTTGAACGAGCTTTTTGCTTCTTTTAATATGTTTTGGGTTGTTACTTTTAATTCGTTAATGTTTTTGCTTGTGTTGATGAAAGATGTGTCGTCAGCGAATAGGCAAACTTCTTCGGAGTGTGTATTTTGTGTTAGATCATTTATATATATCACAAATAAAATAGGCCCCAGTTCAGAACCTTGCGGAATTCCCCTGGTTATAGCTCTCCATTTTGATTGGCCACCTTTCCAATGCACCTGTTGTCGATTTTCTAGGTAGGATTCCAGCAGCTTTCTCTCATCATCTTGTATCCCGTAATTCTGGAGTTTTTTGCCTAGTTTTTGATGGTTTGCTGAATCAAACGCCTTACTAAGATCACAGAAAGCAACCTGGGCATACTCTTGCTTGTCAAAGGCATCTTGTGTCACCGCCGTAATTGTTGATCTCTATTTTTTATATCCATGTTGCTCCTCCACCAGCATTCCATTCCTCTCAAAATGATCCAGAAGCCTTGAGGATATGATGCGTTCAAAAACCTTTGAAAACACAGGTAAAATTGACACTGGTCTATAATTATTGATGTCACTACAATCTCCTTTTTTAATATTGGTGCTATTTTTGCCAATTTGAGTTCTTTTGGAAAGGTTTCTTCTCTGAAGCATTTGTTTATCAGGTAACTTAGGTGACTTATAATTATAATTTTTATTTCTTGTTCTGTTGTTTCATGGCAAGTGAACTGTTCTACTATGTTACTCTGATTATTTTTTGTTTTTCCGATTTTACCTGCAACTCCATTAAAAGAACCCGCTTCTGCGAAATGATCGTTCAGCTCATCTGCTGTGAGGCTGCTTTCATAGGATGGTCCCTGTGTTTTTTTAGCAGTTTTTCCTCTCACTAGTCTCCACGCTGCTGATATCTTATTCTTGCTGTTATTCACATACTTTGTGTTTGCCTCCTTTTTGCCCTTCTAACTTCCTCTTTATATATATCTTTTAAGGCTCTATACATTTTGAAATATTGTGTGTACTTAGTAACTTCCAAAATTATGTATTTCGCGTCGAGTTTATTTTTTAGGAGTTTTATTCTTTCTGTTTCTCAGTTTGTGTTGTTTATTTTTCGTATTTTCTTAGATTCTTGTTTCTTTTTTTCCAGTTTTTGGTTCTGATACACAATTATATGGCATAGATGGTCACCCATGTGCCAGTTCCTTACATTATAACTTAGATAGCTGGATTAAAGCTTGGTTTTAACCCGTTTTCGAAAAGTATCATCATCATGTTTTCTGCAGGTATTATTGTTTCTTGAACGTCTACATTATAATCCCCTGCAATGAAAATGTCTTCTTGTTTGTATTCATTCCTTACCTTTTCTACAGCCTCGTTAAATTTTTGTAGGAATTCTTCATTTCCATTTGGAGATCTGATTGAGACCCCGCCTATTTCTAGTGTTTTTTCTTTAATGTAAGAGTTGAGGTTTAGTACTTTTGTGTATAGCTTCTGCATAGTGAGAACCATGACCCCCCATGTACAAATTTTTTACGGCAGCATTCTGTCACTATGCTGTAATTATTTATTGAGAAAGCACTTAGTTTTTCTTTGGAGAGCCAATGCTCTGTTATGCATAGAATATCTATGTTTTCCTTATATAGAGTATACTCCAACTCATTCTTTTTATTAGCTAAGCACTGAATATTTAAATTAGCAATTGAGTATTTTTTGCTCATTACATTGCTTCCAGTTCTTTTTTTATTTAGGTTGTTATGCTTGTATTCTGTTTCTTCTGGTCTAAAAAATGTTTTCCTTGTTGAAAGTTAAACCATTCTCTATTATAAATTATAAAATACTCACTACCTGTTAGTATTCACGACCTAAATTTAGCTTTGCCAAGTTGCTGTTTTCTTTTGCTGGGCGTTGCTAGGTATGAAATATTCATCTAGGTCTTCAATTTTGCAGCATTGTTGCTCATTGTCTAGGTGTCTAGGTTTCACATGTAATACTCTTTTTAGTATCTAGTCCTGGGTTTGTTTGTGAGTGCAATCAGAATGTATAAAAAATTTGGCAAATTCAATATAAGATCTTTTTTTATCACCACTATGAAATTTTACAAATTTTTTGCTTCATTCTCAATTATTTTACATAGGCTTTGTGTTTATATGCTTTTCTCGCATTATTACCTTTTTAAATTTGTACAGTAAACAATAACATAAATGTTCTTTCATGTTAAATTATTAACAAAATGTGATATTAATGAATGCAAACAGCATCAAAGGCAGAATAGCAATAAATATGGAAATATGTCCCGACACATTTTTGTTTCATTTCAAATAAAAAGAAACTGTGTAAAAATACGACATTACTTATCTAATGACCTAATTTACTCAAATTTTAAATTTCAAACTGACTTTTAGAGAACACTGTAATGATCTGAAAAATTATTATTATTAAGTATATTCACTGAGACATTGTTAGGACTCATTACAATGTTCACGACGAATTAGATTCCAAAATGCGCCTTATAAAGTGGTCTTCTTTCTCTGAGTTTTTAGAGAGATAGCCAACTGCAGTTGCGTACCTTAATTCATCTTGAGTATTGATTTTTTTCGCCCATACTTGCACTCTTAAACCTTAAACAATGCTGGATATTTCAAGTATATTCAAAATATGTTTCCTAATAACAATAGAACATCAGTTACATGAAAGAATCTGATGAGAATTAAGACTGCTCTTGGATAATCAAAACGAAGACATTATTCAAGGACTGATAATGTACCCCTCTAAAACATGTTATAGATATGTTAATTCTATTATTTGTAATAAAATAACAATTAATAAATCATCAAATAT
>JAUIMW010001265.1:0-13121 GCA_033557785.1 Enochrus cinctus
CTAGAACTCATTCAGACTGTAGTTACACTTTTACAAAGTATAAAAGCAATATTTTCAGATATTATAAATTGAACCCTAATATTGCTGTGTTCCATACTAAAGGTTCAGAAAATACATCCTATTATTGCCACAATTGTACAATTAATTAAAAAATGCTAAAACGGGATCAATATGAAAAGTTATTTTTTAATGGTCGGTGAAGACTCACGATAATGCTCCATCAAACAATGTCGATAAATATACAATAATTTTATTCCAAGTTTTAATGTTGTATTTTTATGTACTTATATATCAAAAACCAATGGCAGTCTATATTGGAACAATCTATTAAAAATCTGGATTGCACTGGACGCGATGAGTCATTCAAAGTGATGACTCAGTCGGGCTGTTCATGGAGATGTAAACTCTGTTCTGCTGGGGTTTCTGGATCTACAGGCGGCAGCGATAATTCAATCGCTGGGAAACTCTACATTGTGTTGAGTGAACTTTCAGCAATAAGGAATCAGCAAGATTAAATTCTTAACCGTCAATTTCTACGGCGATGAGATTGATCATCTAAAAAAGGATATCGCAAAACTACAAAAGTCTGTTAACTCAACTGGTAAACTTTCTGCTGATATAGAGGAGTTGAGGGTGGTTGATGAACTTTTGAAGAAGGAGGTGGACGACTTGTAGCAATACAGTAGTTAGATATTTATTTGTGATTATGGCCAATATGGGTAAAGTAATTGGTTGTGACATCAACCCTCCAGACATTGATGGACCAATTACTGGCCGTTCATTTTCTCATTGGTAAAATAACTAAATTCATTTCATTAATCTAGTGAAAATTGCATTAACTTTGTAGTAATCATAAAAAAATGGATTCCGAGATCGAGGTTCTATTCAATAGCATATTATATATTTTCCAAAGAATCACAATATATGTCTTAAACTGCGAAAAAATTCATCTTTATTAATAAATCTTGCTTTAAATGACAAAAAAGCGTAATTATTCGTGCATGGATGAATTTGATGAACTGAAGAATTCTTGTTTTGATGATATAACAGTTTCAAAACAAACAAGTACAAATATTTAAACAAATGGTAGAATACAAGGAGAAGGATCTACATAATATCTTATTAGAACAGCTCAGTCTTAATCAAACAGGTGTATCAAAATTGCTAGGAAAATAAATGTATACAGATGAGCCATTCGCTATTAAACACGCCGACATCGTAGCATAATTTGATCGGAAACCTGATACCAAAGGCAGTTAAGGAGAAGAAATTGTCATTTAAACTAAAACTTCTATATTATTACCAGCAGTTAGTGCCAATGTAGGCTTCATGGCCGAGAGAACTGTTCGGTATGTAGTTTAATGAAAAGAAATAAATGTAAATTGATAGAGATTAATAAGCCGGTTTGTATGATAATGATGTTACAATTTTCTAGCCTAGGATGCAACTGGACTCCAGTGCAATTTATCTCTGGTGCTCAGTCGCTGTAGGTTAATGTGCCTTCCATTTTTTCTTGTGGCACACTCCGTGAAGATTTTTCTCTTATTTTACATATTAGCTTAATTGGCTGTGATACAATGATTGATTCCGGTCGTTTTGTTCTACGCTAGCGAATTTCTGTGCCAGTAAGCTATGCAAACTGGATCATCTTGTTCCTTTATATCACTTCTTGCTTTTGTCTTAACTGTATCACTTCTGGTACTTCAAATATTCTATACGTAAATGCGTGATCTTAAGGCCTTGAAACGTGCGATCATTCCGATCGCGTCTAATAAAATAGCACGCGTTTTGAAATAGAAAGTGTTCGTGGTTCTTGTAAGCTTTAAAGATCCAGACGTAGATATATGATATATTTTTAAGTTAACGACAGAATAAGTACTGGTTTCCAGACAACCAACATGCACAATGCTTGTAAGTTATGACAATAAACGCAATTGTATCCACTTAGCCATTTATAACCGCGGTTATTTATTGCCTATCGGACCTTCTTGGGGTCGGACTAAATTTAAATATAAGAAATGGGCGGTACCTCTATAAAGCCATCGCGTCGCGTCCATCGATTTTACATTACGCTTCGATTTATAACAATCGAAATTTTTCTATTTGGAATCAGAGCCTGTAACGATAATTTATTGATTATGTAAATGCTTGTTGCAATTGAAACGCACGCCCGCAAAATAAAAAATCAATTTTAACAGATGTACAGTTAAGGTCGATTTGCCTGTAATTAAAATTATTGATAACTGTACATCATGGTCCGTTGTTTTCTCGTATAATGTGTGCCCCTAGGATCAAGCGCATAAATTAATAACGTATCAATAATACGCGTAAAATTAAATTTTTAATTAAATTCCGAATATATTCAATTAAATTCGAACGCATCATTGATTTTATCTAATTTATATTGTGTTCTTTTTTTTGGCGTTCCTTACTTAATATTTGAATTTCACGCCGATAAAGGCGCTTATTAATTGAATCGACTTTTTAATATCTCTATTAGTATGCAGCATCGTACGTTTAGTGATAGAAATCTTTGACGGATTAGTGGAATTTAGTGTGTGAGTGTTAATATTCATAAGATAACACATTCATATTTTTAATATTTGCTCGTACGTGAGCTCAGATATTGCGGTAATACGTTGTGAATATCTTAAAGGCGGCTCTTTTGAAGCATGCCATCAAAATATTATTAGAACTTTGACATCACCGATCCGTAAGTTTGTCAATTATAGGTTTACTATTTAATCTAGCTATTTACATTTTGTCCATTCAAATTTTAAGCAATATTGGATATTATAAATGAACTTTCTTTTTATAATGATTTATTGTACACACGTCTGAATAATTGATAATTTACATGATTAAATATTTCAACTAAAGAAAAAAAAACCAAAACAAATTACCTGTAAGAAGTTCAATTTAAAAATTCAATTTCAAAACCTATCAATACTTATGACAGTCATGTTCTCTATTAGCATTTAATAGGACGATTGCGTTATAACAGATGCATATAGAAAAGTTTTTATATGGGCAGAATGTGTTGATTGTATGGTGCAGACCAAGCCGTATAATTTGTTTGCCTCTATTAAAAAATAAGCTATCATTACAGTCTATTTATTTTGAGATGCAGTACCTTTTTTGGTCTAATCATGCCCATTCAAAGGACGTTTTATTTGTAATCAAAATTACACAATATGCTTACAGGAAACATGTGGTGGTCCTAAACTGGAGCTGATTTCCTTTATTACATTAATACCAGAACTGCTTTTCGACCACCTGCTCTTTAAATCAATAGCAATCTATCGGCTTGTACTACACTAACTAAGGTCTTACATCTTTTATTCATGAAATTCAGAAACCATATATACCGTATATGTGTTCGCAAGATATATAAATAATGAAAATTAGTACTCCTTATCCACCCAACAGAACGTTGATTTATTTGTGCACGTACATTTATTCCATAAATTATTCATCTTCGTTTCTTGTTCTTGCCATTTGTACTCCCTGAATTATTGTATTTTATGCTTGTAATTAAGCTAAACATCACGTTAATGTTTACTTAATACGGAGACGAATTAACATTTAGTCGTATAAATAAGCATGGCGCTTATTTTATAACAATGAAGTTATTTTGATAAATTTGCCTGTGTACTAAAACAAGAATAATGTTGCCTGTTTTATGTTTTAAATGAGAATCAATACCATAGATAAATACCGTGTATAAAAATCTAATAACATACCAGCCATGCTACTGATAATAATTAAACGTTACCAATAATTGTTTTACTAAAGATGTGATTGCCAAATGTGAAAAATATTAATTAAAAAAGTCAAAAATCTTCAAAAATTTAAAGTAAGTTTTCTACCAACGAAGTAAGTCACGGGTATATAAAAGGTTTTATTACACATAATGATATCTGAAAAAGTAAATTAGATGCAATATTTTAATCAGCAATAATAATAATATAGGTTTAATTTTTATACTTTAGACAATAGTAGGTAACACCTATTCTAGCTATGATCAAGCAATCCACGTAATCCATTTCCCCTCGACATTTCCTGGTTAATTAATTAATATTACCAACAATAGGTCTTGATATGTCTGATCTTATGCCTGATTAAACATTTGACATAATATTATCGCAATAGATAATATCCGCAATTTAGTTCTAATGAGGTAATGTTATTATGCATTGGAAATCAGATTTTAACGTGTGTTTGCAAGAAAGTTGACGAATAATTTTAAACCATTTTTATGTTACAAATCAGCATATTCAGTTATATTTTTTAAAAGAGCTACTTTACAATGCCTAAGCCAGAAAATTGACCTTAAACTTGAAGAAGAGGCTGCCAGGACGTAAGGCAGGAAAACAATGTTGCGTACACAATTAAAAAATTTATAAAACTCACAAACCCAACACCATAATCAATTGTTTTACTGATTTTAGATGGACAGTTGAGCCATACATGGAACATTGATGTAAGAGAGTAGAGAGAAAACAGATGTAATTTGCAAGTAAAACAATTAATTTCCTACAATTACCATAGTTTTTGATCTCTTACTAGATACACGTTTAGGATTGTCATTTTCTTAAAAGATACTCTATATTTATAGTCCATAAAACGAATATTAAACTTACTGTCTAAAAACAAACCAACAAATTTATCCATTATTTTTTTAATTAGTCGGAGTATTACGTCAGTTGCTATTTTTTTATTTATTTTTTTTTTTTTCAATGAGAAACAATAGTATCACATGGATACCGTCGTAGCATATAAAAGTTAGTATAAAATCTCTGTATCAAAAAAATTAGAATCACCAATAGATCCATTAGTTCACATTCATATGCTCGTGATCATTAACAGCCTATAAATTATCTGAACGAAAAGATATCATGTTAACAAAGTTGCCTTTTTCAATAACATCTGATTGCACAATCACCAAGAGCAATAAACAATAATTTCGTCTTGTAAACAATAGCAAATAAATTCCATAATAGGTGGTGAATACAATATCGAAGAACAATAACGGTACCGGGGAATATCCACGCATGAGCCTTGGCAAGGCTGTTCATAAACATATCGCCGATAACGAGCTCAGTGGGGGATCTTTTGCCAGCTATTCTTTCTCCTCCTTATATATTATGTCCAGCTTAACACCCACCATGACCATACTGGTTGCAATAAATTTGTAAAGTTTACCTTGTAAACCACATTTTCATCTTATTAACGATCATCTTCAATTTATTGCAATAACTGCTAAGTGCCCGAGAATTATGTTCCATGTAACGCTTCCAGCTCATGTGGTCTTAATCGCCTTAACGTCTACATTGGTCTATGAACCGCGAACGTTCGCTGCACCGCGTCGACCTATTTTAAAATCGAAAAATTAGGAAATCGGTTATTGTTATCAAGTACTTGCAGCTACCATTCAAATACTTATAAGGTTTTCAATACGTCTTTGTGCCAAAGCCATTAATTCTTCGTGCCAGTTCAACAAGACATTATTGTGAGTATTTTTGTTTGGCTTTAATTAGGACCTAACTTCTATGTCTACCATCTTTGTAAAGGATACAAAACGGAGTCCTTTTTAAAGCCATATAAGGTACTACCCGCTAGAAATGACTTAATACGTTTGAAAGACGGTAATATATAGTTTCTTTTCAACTACAAATTGACAGCGTCCCGAAAGATAAACAAAGAAAAGATCGCGAGACTGGAACTCTAAAATTGCGAAGCACGCAGATCAGGTTTTTCAAGTCCTATATCAACAAAATAAACCACGATATCCAGTCGGAATGAAACGATCGGGTCCAGCATAATACACCTCGCTGGATAAATATTTTGTTATTGATATCTCAAGTCAAAAGGTTATGAGAATCGCACTGAGTGTTTATGTATTTGTTTATGTAGATACTCAACGTTTATTGGAATAACTCAACCGAACCAGAACTTCTATTGAAGTTACGACGTTTTGAATAATATCGTCATTACTAAAGTGCAACGCCATGTATTCTCGTTAGCAAGTGCGATTCTTAACCTACCTTTCTCTGACTTTATAAAACTGTTTGAAATAAGCCGTATAATTATTATGACTGAAGGGTCCCGGAAGAGAGCCCCCAGGTACGCAATTGGAAATTTTTACTCGCAATAAATTAGAATTTGCGACGTGCTTACGACCATTGCCCGTTCGTTTCTGGAAACATCGTAAATAAGCAGCTGTAATATTAATTCCGAACAAGGGAAATAAATATTAAAGGTGCATAGAATTTAATAATTCATTTTCACGCGTACCGCTCCCAACACAGCACTAACCAACAACGGAATCTATCATCGTCGGAGAGGTAACGGTAAGAATAGTAAAATAATAAAATTCAACGTTCATTGATATTTATTATCCATTTAAACTCGAACCAATAACACAAAACCAATGATTAACTGAACGTAACTTCCTAACGTGTACGTCCCAAGGTGTCAAAGCACAAATTAAATTCGTGATTTACAATCCCATTAAACTTTTAATATGCTGGGTCATAGGATTATTTAGTGTCCTAAATCGAGGAAATAACGTTATGCTGTTTTAACAGAAAGAGTTTTTTTTGTCTTTGAATATCAAAATTCCATAATTAACATTTTCTTTGATATGTCTTAAGAGGTCTAATAAATAACTTACTCACTCGTATTCACACATTTAATTCGAAGATTCATCTGATAGATTTACCTGAAAACAAAAAAGTTTTATTACGCATATGTATATAAACATGCCACAGGTTTAACAATCACTTAAATTAACATACTTCCCTATCAATTAACCTCACTGAACCTATAATCGGTAGTCAGTTATGCGTGTAATAGCAAATTTCTGTTTAAGGATTTTATGGCACAATTGTGGTTTAGAAAAAACAGTATTGTTTATTGAAAAAAAATTCTCGTGTTCCAAAGAACGTCCCAACAGAGCTATTTTAATCAAAATTGTAACCAAACTGTAAATTTGCTCAAGGAACACAACACGACTTCAAGAGTTATCAAAATTCCTTGCTTACGTTAACCAAATCTGCCTTGGGACCCGTTACCTTACTACAATGTAATTACAGGTAGGACAAGTTTCCGCAAAGGACCCAGTCCGGGAGTCGCCCCAACTTTCCCAATTCCCTAATATTAGCCCTTATGTACCTGTGGAAACCTTAAACATGTAACACTGTGCAAATTATAAATTTATTTGAAGGCCACCTATCGAAATTAGTTAATCTGTTAAGGGTTTCTGGGAGCGGAATGCTAATAAGAGTCGGTTCTGTTGGAAACGAGAGAGAGGAGGGAAAAACAATTAGAAAAACAAAGTTCCGGCTGAGTTATTCGATAAAAATGTTTCTTTGATCTTTTGGATAATGAAAGGACTGACAGCTGTCTGTTACCTCTACGAGGCCGCAGGGTATCCAGACGAATGCTGAATAAAATGCTTCCTGAATAAGTTTGGTGCAACAGTACTCGTTTCACTTTGAATTCTTGTTACAGTCAATAATGAAAAGAGATGTACAGGTGCTGCAACTTAATTCAGAACCAAATGAACTGGAAAGTTATTGTGCGGGGAAATATTTTAACCAAAAATTAATTAATGTTTCCGTTAGAGAAAGATTCTTTAGTTATAATTGCGCACAGATTGTTTTAATTTGCTGTCATGTCTGAATGCAAACTAGTTATACGATAGGAAGGCAAAAGAGTTAAAAATCACTTTCTAACTCGAGCATTTTAAAAACAATTAATCATTCCCGATCTTGAAGAATCAATATTTTTAAATGTTACCATTCCTCTTGGTTAACGTCATTCCAACAGATCATCACTTTTTTCAACACGCACAACTCTAATAAATAGCATGATTACCTTACATTAGATATTATCTAATTATAACGTAATTAAGAAGATACAAAAGTTTTTTTGTTCGGAACACTGTAGGGTATTTAGATTAATTCATCTTTATATTGTAACAGGCCACAATGAGTTAATGATACCGCTACGAAAGAAAAAACTCAGCTATTGACAGCTAAATCACTGAGACCGTTATCTGAAAAATTGTATAATATGTGCGTTGATGCTGTCAATCAAGAGGGATATTTAGTCCTGACGGCCCAGATACGACCTGCCGGCACGAATCCAATTCTTGGATTCGCTCTTCTGTTATGATATCGAACTCCGAAAATTCGTTTTTAAACTTTAATGTTTTTTGCGCGCAGCTCAGTTGGTAGAGAGCCTTAATAAAATCTCTTTTTTATTTATTTTTTTATCCTGTATTAAAGAGATATTATTAAAGAAATTATTGATTAATTTTACTTGAATCTGCAAATACTTAATTGTAAAACATTTGGTATCATGTAAATGAAGAAGATTTCATTATTTTTATTTTTACTAATTTTATTTATTTTCCCCTGACGATGATCACGATGCTAATCGAAAGCATGAGAATTTTTTTTAACAATAATTTTGATTAATTGTAAAGAAATGTATTCTGACTATAATTTGCTGATAAAAACTTTAGAATTTTAAGGCTACATTTAACATTACTAAATCAATGAATAATAGAAACAAAGTAGAATCTCGAATAATTAGCAAAACTAAAAGGACAAAAGTATGAAATGTTGGAGTAAAAATAAACAAACTACATCTTAACATCACAGTTGTTGCAGGGTTTTCTTGTGTCAATTCCTATACTCCGACCTTCACAATTAGATTTACAGCATACGTTCACTACTAAATACGACATATAAACAAAACTCTAAATTAACGAGTATGAGCTCTAATAGACGAAAATTGGCCGCAAAACAGTCCATTGTGAATGGAATTATCCATATAAATAGCAAGAACAACTTTCGTGCGTCAGTGAGAGCAGTCCATCTAGAGCGGAAGAAGTTCATCACATTCATTGCAGAACTCTACGGATTAATCGCATTACAATCAGCTTCATCACTTGAAGCGTTTAACAATCCATCCGAAGATCTAATCGGAACGTTATTAGTGATATTTACTATGCCGGATAGTTCTATATGGAAATGATAAATTGTAGACCTGTAACAAGTGTTGTAAATGAAGATATATTTCAACTGCATCACGCTCCGTTCTCCGGCCCAACAAAGTCCCAATGAAAAATTGTATGTAACTGTAATTGCCGTTTTTTCTTTTCCAACACTTAATCGTTCATTATAGAAACTTTGTCTTTTATGACGGAGGAATATTGATGGCCTCCTGATGTTAATTCTTTTTATTGGCTATTTTTAGATCGATATCTCCGGTGCCGGTTTTATACGATCCATTAAATTGTTTTGAATATTTTTAAAACCATTCTTATTTTCTTTGGTCGAGCCCATAGTACGTTTAAAATGACAAAATGAATGCGCTAAAAGAATGAAGTCCCCGAGAAAAGAATAAAAATTCTCTTTTCGCCAGCAATAATAGCATAATGTCATTTAAATAAAATGAAATATCGGAGAGAAACGCTCGATGCATACATCCTTAAAATATATGTATTGCAGTCAAGTGCCAATTTTCAAGAAGAATTACCTCGCTTTGAGAATTCCATTTAAATGTACAATAGCTTTTCAGTTCGTCGTTTCAAATTTAATTACGTCATTGCATTTAAGCTGTGGCAAAGCACGTTTATTTCCATATTTTCTACCTCATGTACTTACTTTCTGAGCTTTTCAAGATAAGCAATTTGCATTTTGCATATCTAAGCTCCCCTTGGCTAGCAAGAACAAAAACAATCTACCGGGTTAGATTATGAGGCCGCGCAAAACGTACGGGATGTATTCAGTGGCGCCTTGCTTACAAGCTTTTAGCCGTGTACGAGATGACCCGCGAGGCCCCTCGTCGCACCGTTCACCTAAAACAACAACCTATTTAAGCTATCGAAATTCTTTGTGTTCACCTGAGCGGTTAATTACAACTGGCGTAATAGTTGGATAAGAGAACAGAGGAAAAATCGTGAGAATCTGGCACGGTTTTGCATACAAAACAGCTTCTTCCGCATTATTCTCAGCAGAATCCGGAGCAAATATGAAAAATGCAAGTGAAATCAAGCAGGCAGTGGTTGCACAAGTGCTGCAACGGCATCTGATTAATTATTAGTCGAGTCTCCGGCAAAAATTTTATGTGATTTATTGATGAAGGCAATCAAAAGCTACAGTTTTTTTGTATACATAGTACTTGACGTTCATGTGACCTTTTTATGGTTCAGACCTCAATTCAACACTAGACTTTCTAGTTCGTGATAATGCTTACTCCTCTTACCTTAACGTCTAACCTTTTGTTGCGCACAAATTGGCAAGCACCAAGTTATGCACTTAACTACATATTGCAAACAACATTACAACTTATTCCAAGTTTATTTTTACAAAACAATAATTTACAAAACGTCAATAAAAGTAAGAGGCGTTTAAAATGACTACAGTAACGCAACCTTAATAGCTTCTATTTAATTATTCAATAACTCAACATGCAAATAGTTGGATGAGTACACGCTCTTAGTACAAGGAGGGCCACCAAGGCACAGCAACTTTTAGCATCCTCTTTGGACGTTAAAGTCTGTCAAGACGACTTGAAGTTACGACGTGATGAAGCAGAAGTGCCCATTTGCCAATAATTGCAACTTCCACAAGTCAATAAACAAGCTTATAATTAAATACTGCCACAAACTTAAACAATATACGGCGTAATAGTTTAATTTGGCCTGCTGTGCGGTTGCCTCCATCATTCGAATTTACTTTGTTAATTGTCGGCCGCCAATTTGCCATCAAATTAGAGAGTTGCATGAACACTTTGTTGCCCGAATCACGTATGAATTTAATTAATTGTTTGGACATCGCTGTTCTAGTTTTCACTGAAAAACATGATTGCTTTTATTATTTTATAAAATGATTCTATTTTCTGAATGGCAAGGAATTATAAAGGATTTTTTCAAAAGTTTGATGATTAGATGGAACTACAAACATATATTACTTTTTTGTACAATTCTTCAATATCAGCACAAATTTTATTTGCTAAATATATTTAAAGTTAAAAAAGTCAAATTAACAATATTTAATTTAAATTTATCATTTTTTATCAGATATCAAACAAATTGTTAATAAATTATAATACGAACGAATGAATTTTAAAATAATCAGAAATGTTCCACAAAATAAAATGTTCCATGTCGTATTTTCTTCAAAAATAAATTTATAATCACAATAAATGAAAATATTCACTAAATCGAACATTCTCATTTATTGTAATCATTAATATTTTTTTTGGAAAAAAGTTAAGACATATTTATTTTTATTTATTTATTTTTTTATATTATCTTGCTCATACGATAGATAAATTGCGATAATTAATTAACTGATGCTCTCTAAAAATGAAAAGTTAATGTTTATCAAAATAGATTTAAGAAAATAATAATTAACAGGTAAAATATGTGCGTCATTTCATTTAATAAATGATTCCAGCGTAACATAAATGCGTAGAACATGGAAAGCAAAGTTCCATGTAAATTAAACCTCTTCGTATTTGTTCTTTGATTGTTAAAAACAGTGTTACAAAGACGCGAGATTACAAACATACCGTGCCTTGAGGTACACCCATTTGCACTGACTCTTTAGTGGTAATGGTGGAACCTATTTTAATGTTCTAGGCGCGGTTATTTGAATAGCTATTTAGTAATTTTAGTGGTATACCTGCCGCGTTGAGTTTGTATATCAGTATTTCATGTGAAACAGTGTCAAACTTTTGACAAACATTTTTCTTTTTTATGTATCGAACTCATAACAGTGCTAAATATATTCTTTAAACTCATTTGAGAATACATCCGTTATGGTTAGGTTAAAGATGTGTTCTAGTGACTTAGTTATATGTGCATGTATCAATTTTAACTTATTCCATTCCTTATTATGCTGCTGGTATAATTATGTCTGTGGTGGTGGGTTTTCTATACATGCCTAGTGTAATATGTCCCTCCTCTCTTCTATTCAATCTTAGATCCAAGGAGTTAAACTTGTGAATTGTACACTTTGGTGTATTGAATTAATATATTAATACACATTTCTTACTGAAAATAACATTAATATTACAAGAAAAAAACCTCTTGAATAATTTAATTAGCAGAACAAAAGAAACAGTAATGAAATGCACAGAAACCATTAATAGACTGATAATAGAAGACCAATACACACAGTACAGAATGAATAAAACAATGATACAAATAAACCTAATTATACCAAAGTTTTACTCACAGATAAAATTACATAAAAAGGAAATAAATATAAGGCCAGTGGTAGCTTTCTCACAGTCACCTATATCTCAACTGGCGAAGATAATTAGTACAAGGTTACCAAAAATAATAAAATATAATTCAAAATACTTCATAAAGAACTCATTACAACTCGCAGAAGAATTTAAAACACTAAAAATACCAAAGGGGAGTAAATTAATATCATTTGATGTAGTAAATTTAAATACTAATGAACCAGCTGTTGAAGCCATAAGATGCAATAAACTTGTAAAAGAGAAACACGAGATAAAGATAATCTATGTGAAATGGTGAAACTTATTGTTGGCCAGAATTTCTTTCAGTTCAACGACAAAGTGTGACATCAGATGGAAGAAGGCACACATTTTCATGGATAACATAGAGAACAGAATATTTTCAGGTAAAGATGATATTCTGAAACACGTAATTTTCTGGAGAAGATGACATATTGTGTATATGGGAAGGATCAACAAATTTAATATACTTCTAAACTATATTAATTCAATACACCAAAGCATACAATTCACATTAGAAATAGAAATAATAACAAGCTTACCTTCTTGCATCTAACATTGAATAGAAGAGAGAAAACCCACCATCACAGACATAATTATACCAGCAGACTCGTTCCACAATGAATCACAAAAATCGGCAGCATTTGGATCACATATACATAGAACGTGTTCACTCCCCCTAGATAGGGATGAATTTGAGAGGGAAAGAAATACATTGAAACAGATAGTTTATAACAACGGTTTTAATACAGAAATAATAGATAAAATGATAGAAAAGAAGCAAAAACAACTCAAAAATGGGAAGCATAAGAGACAAGAGGGTGAGCCAA
>JAUIMW010001266.1:0-13113 GCA_033557785.1 Enochrus cinctus
TTTTTCTTAAAACATTTTTCATTTTAATCAACTAATTAGAGCTTTTTTTTACTGTTTCTTTCTTTAAGATTTAAATGCATTATATTATTTCTTAATCCAGTGCACAAAAAAATTCTGAATCAATAAGAAATTTACTTTATTTGAAGCTCGTAATTAAGAAGGTTTAAGACGGCAAGTAACCAAATTGGTTTCTTTGATGCCTTAAATATAGTTTTGAAACTTTATTTCTATGTACATGAAATTTCTATTTTCCTCGTAATTATAGATAAAACTAGATTTATAATTGTGTTGTAGGTACGGAAGGAAATTGATATTTGTAATCTGCATAATGCTCATGAGTTTGTCAGGAATGCTTCAAGTGGTATGTCCAGAGTACATATCGTTTACAACCATGATTTTTATAAATGCCTTGGGAACATCGGGTGTTTATCCCTTGGCTTTTATCATAGGTGTGGAAATGGTTGGCAAAAAGAAACGTGAAATGACAGGGATGGCCCTCAACTATTTTTATGCGATAGGTGAAGCCTTAGTTGGATTAATAGCATGGCTTTCACAAGACTGGAGAATACTGCAACTTCTGGTATCCGCCCCACCGGCATTGTTCCTAGCTTATTATTGGTAATATTATCTTTACTAAAATGTTGATTTTCTCTTAACTTAATTTTTTGTTAGGATAGTTCCAGAATCAGTTCGGTGGTTATTGGCTAAAGATAAAAATAAAAAGGCGAAAGTGATAGTAATTAGAGCTGCTAAAATAAATGGAGTTAAACTTTCTAGTACTGTCATGGAGGTGTTTAATGAGGAAAACATAGCTCTGCAGAAAGAAGTTAGTATTTTTTTTAAATATTGTAATGTTCAATTATATTATTTATATCAAAATCCTTATATTTTGTTTGCTAATTGTAGGATCAAGAAGAAAAGAGCGCATTGTGGCCTGCAGTAAAAGAAATGTGTAAACACAGAAAATTAGTTATAAGATTCACAATAATTTATTTCATTTGGTAAGTTAATTATTTTAATCTGGGAGTAAATTTAACTTTAATTCTTTAAGGGCAGTGAATGCCTTTGTATATTACGGCTTGTCCGTAAATTCTACAAGCATGGTTGGAGACAAATATTTAAATTTTTCCCTTGTTTGTCTGGTGGAAATTCCAGGTTACAGTTTAGCTTGGATAGCAATCCGTAAATTGGGAAGGAGATGGTCATTAATTATTTCACTTCTTTTGTGTGGTGTGACTTGTATACTGACACTTTTTGTACCTTTACGTAAGCTTTAATTATTTTTTGTATTTTTATATACATTAATTCAATTATTTTTAGATATGACATGGGCTGTAACTGTTTTATTTTTGACTGGCAAACTAGGAGTAACAGCTGCTTTTAGCATTGTATACATGCATACTGCAGAAATGCTTCCAACAATGATTAGAAGTGGAGGAGTGGGATCTGCTTCTACTATGGCACGATTTGGAGCCTTGCTCGCCCCTTTTGTTCCTTTATTAGGGGTTTACGTGCAATGGTTGCCTATGGTTATGTTTGGAGGTTTTGCTCTTGCAGCTGGACTGTGTGCACTAAAACTACCTGAAACTTTAGGCTCTAAACTTCCTGAAACTGTGGATGAAGCTCTAAACATTTGAATGTAACTGAACTACCAAACTCTTTTATTTGTATTGGTTTGAATTAATAAATTTTATATTGTTTTGTAAATATTATTTTTTACATCTACAATAATAAGAACTTTTCTGTCATAAATTTTAATTTCTAAAGTCTATTTGAAAAAGGTTATTTTTTTATTGGAAATGATCTAATCCCATATTTTTATCTAAATTTCAAGTCAAATTGAGTTGCGTGTCAGATAAATGTTATTTATAAAAGAATTTTATTATATTTTTTAATTGTAGGTAGAGTATGAATTTTGACGATGTACTTCTTCAATTGGGAGAAATGGGAAGATTCCAAATAACAATATACGCCTTAATATGCCTACCAGTACTGTTTTCAGCCGCAAATAGTCTTAGTTATATTTTTATAGCAGGAGTTCCAAATTACAGATGTTTTATTCCCGGTTGTGATGATCCCAACAACCCAAAATATGATGAACCGTGGGTCCATTATGCTATACCACGTGTTAGAAGCAGCTTAAATTACCAGCCTGAGCATTGCCAAATGTTTCTACCAAATATCTCATCATCCAATAATTTTTCTTGTACAGCAGATGGGTTTCTTAAAGAAATACAGAAATGCAAGCATTGGGTTTTTGACGCAGAAAAAACAATTGTAAACGAGGTGAAACATTTTAATTACAAAAAAATAAAATGATCAAAGTAATTGTTTATTTAAGTGGAACATAACATGTCTGGAGAATCAATGGAAACTATCGCTTGTCGGTAGTGCCCATTTTGTAGGTATTTTTATTGGGTCTGGATTATTTGGCTTTTTAGCTGATAAGTATAAACATTTCAATTATTCCCTAATGTAAATTGGTTCACGTTATGCTTGTTTAGATATGGAAGAAAATTAATATTTGTAATTTGCATAATGCTCATGAGTATATTTGGAATGCTCACAGTTGCATCACCGGAATACATAACATTCACAACATTAATTTTCATCAACTCCTTAGGGACATCTGGCGTTTACCCTTTAGCGTTTATCATAGGAGTTGAAATGGTTGGAAAGAAAAAGCGTGAAATGACGGCAATGGCCCTCAATTACTTTTATGCTATTGGCGAAGCTTTAATTAGTTTAGTAGCTTGGTTTTCGAAAGACTGGAAAATTTTGCAACTTGTTGTGTCCGCACCACCAACATTATTCTTTGCTTATTATTGGTAATATCACTTTGTAATTATTTGTTCTTATGTTATTAAATTATTTGCTAGGATAGTTCCTGAATCAGTTCGATGGCTACTTGCCAAAGACAAAAATAAAAGAGCTGAGGTGATTGTTGTCAGAGCGGCCAAGATAAATGGAGTTAAGCTTACCACTAGTGCCATGGAGGTTTTTAATGAAGAAAGTGTTTCAACATCAAAA
Source organism: Enochrus cinctus (assembly GCA_033557785.1). Classification (NCBI taxonomy): domain Eukaryota; kingdom Metazoa; phylum Arthropoda; class Insecta; order Coleoptera; family Hydrophilidae; genus Enochrus; species Enochrus cinctus. The sequence continues at coordinate 3,031 of JAUIMW010001266.1, forward strand.
CCTGTATGTCCTGTATGATAATGTTTTTTAGAAATTAAGATATTCATACTTTTAGGAAAATGAAAAAACTGCATTGTGGACCATCGTAAAAGAAATTTGCACCCATCAAAAACTGATAGTACGTTTCTTAATCATTTATTTTATTTGGTACGTTGATTTTTAAATTAATTAAAACTATTATTAATTGCTTAATCTTTTAGGGCAGTAAATGCATTTGTATATTATGGCATGTCCGTAAATTCCACAAGTATGGCAGGAGATAAATATATAAATTTTGCTCTTGTCAGTTTAATAGAAATTCCTGGTTGTAGTTTAGCATGGTTAGGTATCCATAAACTTGGCAGAAGGTGGTCTTTAATCAATTCACTTCTTCTTTGTGGGATAACTTGTATGTTAACCTACGCAATGCCTGTATGTAAGTTTAAAGTTTTCAAGTATGAAAACACCCTTTAAACTGGTTTTATTATAGATATGACATGGGCCACAACTTCATTATTTTTGATAGGAAAATTAGGTATAACAGCGTCATTCAGCATTGTGTATGTCTATACAGCTGAAATGCTTCCAACTGTCATTAGGAGTGGAGGAATGGGTTCGGCTTCTACCATGGCACGATTTGGAGCACTGCTAGCTCCATTTGTACCATTGTTAGGACTTTATGTTGAATGGCTCCCCACGTTTATGTTTGGTGGGTTATCAGTTCTTGCAGGGCTCTTTGCACTAAAGTTACCAGAAACGTTAGGAACCAAACTACCGGAAACTGTGAATGAAGCTTTGAACATTTAAATGTGATCATTTGCACAAAGAAAAATATTTTTTAAGTATTAAAATTAATAAATCTACCTAAAACATACCTATCTTCTTTTTAACTTTCTCCTCCTCATTTAAAATTAAACCACCACTGTTTTATTTAAATTTTGTTCTTTTTGTATTACTTTCAACTTTTCATCTTTGCAAAAATGCCTCATAGCTCATACTACTCTTTTGGATGGTTTATTTCTGAGACAGCATTCATATTATTTCAAGGATAATTGACCTTATGTTGTTGGCGAGATTTGATTCTTTTTTTTTTTCGTTTATTCAAATAAAATATGCTCAGCTGTCTTCTCTCCAAATCTACAGTACAGGTTTTCAGCTACTCTAACGTTATTCAAGTAGTTCCAAAAGGATCTATAGCACCAGACAGTATGTTAATTCATTATGAGTTCTATTCCACTGCAGTAAAAGGTGAGGTATTCATATTGCGGCTGACAAGTGTTTTCTCTCTTCATGTTCTGGTCATCTCATTCCTCCAGAACTTTTCTATATCCCGAATTCAATTTTTGATAGTTCTCTTGTCCACATACGTTATACTCAAGTTCTTATTTGTTTCTTGTAAATATAGCAATGTCATCGAGTAACTCAGCTTTCTGTATCTTTTCCAAATTATAATTTCCTATTGTTAATTTTATTGTTTCATTTTTCATTTTCTTAATTATTTTAAACATTAATATTGTAAAAATTATCAGACTCAAGTGTCCTCTCTGTCTCAATTCATGTCTTATTTTGGAATTCTCCCATTTTGCTGTTTGTATTTTTGCTTTCATGATAGCATAAATTAATTTAATTGCTCCGAATAATTTTCCTTTTATTTTCTTTTCTTTTAGTATTTTCCACATTATTTCTCTTGGTGCTCTGTCGAACGCTTTATCCAGATTATAGGGCTATATAGCTGTTATATTATAGCATATATATACTTCCCTCTGTTACGATATTGTTTTCTCTCTTATTTGTCTGATATGGTTCTTTATTCTGAATGATTTTCTGAATCTGTTCTGTGACTCTTGTAATGTTTTTTTCCAATTCTTTTCTTAGTTTTTTCTCCAGTATATTTTCATACAGCTTCTTTGCTGTGCAAAGTAAAGATATATTTCTGTAATTTAAGCATTTTCTATTGTCCCTCCTTCCACTCCTCTGGTAGTTTTCCATATTTCCAGGGTAGGTTGCATATATGGTGTTGTAAGCTATAAGTCTTATCCCTCAAGTATTTGATTTGTTCTGCCTTTAATTTCTTATTTGTTTCTTTTACTTCATTTTCACTTATTTCTTTTTCAAAATTACTTCTTATTCCATCTCCATCATCATTATTTGTAGCATTTTTAGTATCATTTTTTTTGGCTTGTTGATGCGCTCTTCGGATGTTTTTTGAAAGACGTGTAGGTTTGTCTGCGTAATTCGTTTATTTTTTACAGAGTATGGTTATAGTTTATTTTGTTTTACTAGAATAAGGTATATCTAATGAGCAATCTAGAATCAGTTCCGAACATTAAGAGGATCGGTTTAACACCTTTAAAAACAAGAGCAAGTAATATGGCATGGTTGCCAGTGCGTTGCCTTGAACTTTAAAGGATTCAGGATGGCTCAGCGGATATACCTGTTATTGAATCATTATATTAATCATACATAACAATATAATCCACTAAACTTATTTACAAGACTCATATGGTAAGTGTTTTTGCACTACAATTTTGATGTAATTCAATATGTTCTTAAGCAAATGTATTAATTTTCAATTCCAATTATTTATCAAAAATAACTTAAAATTTTAAAGAGACAAAAAAACATTTTGCCTTCTTGGCAGTTGCTATCACAATAATGTTTATTTAGATTTCTGCAAATAAAAAAGTATTACTTTATGACGAGTCTTTAACTCTTGCAACCTCACTTACGATCGGTGTCCCTAAAAAATTTGGTAAAATTTTTGGTTGTTTAGAATGAGCAAGTTAAATCTTCTCAAGGCGAACAGCAAAGCTGCTGCCAGCAGATTTACCATGATGTGATTATTATCTTTTGTTGTACGAATTAACAAAGACAATGTATCATATTCTCAAAATCCTCGTTTTATTCTGATAATAACTTTTCACAACCACTATTGCCAGTAGACTAAGTTATAGCTCGATCAATGTTCAAGTTACATTAAGTCACAATGAAGAAGCGAGTACTTTCAGAATAGTCTCCAATGTAAACCTTAAAATGTATGGAATTAATGTTCCTTAAAGGTGTTCCACACAAGGAAGTTCAAAGATGCAATTTATAAGTTTTATAAATTATATTATACAAACAGCTGACAAATACAGAAATAAAAATAAAAATCTAAGACTATAATATAGCTATTTACAACCAACTGGAAGAAATGCAATTTATAAATAATTTATTTATTATAAGAAAACAAAATATATATATTTATACAACAAATTTGAAAACTTTGAAAACGTTTCGATTGTCTCTAAACTTGGTATTTCACATAAAAGATAACAATTAAAGCGTTATGGCATCCGTTTGGGAAGTTTTTGGTCTTTTGGTCATTTTTAAAAAGGCAATCAGTATTTGAATTGATATGACTCTTATTCTTAAAACATATTATATATTTGATAATAATAAACATGCTAAATTAACAAAATACAATTTTTTAATCTGTGTTGGAATCACTTATACTTTTATGTGTAATACCCAGTTTTTATGGGTATTTAAAACCTGTGTATGCAAATATTCAAGGACTCTCTTACTTTATAAACAAATTAACTTAGAAAAATCATTCCCGATGGTGTTTAACACATTTCTAAGATTAAAAGAGGGCTAATGGCGACATAAAAAAAGTATTTAAATTACTTATTTCAATACATTATTTATTGCACTTGTAGAACTTGAAATATTTAAATAAGAACTAAAATGATTGATAAAATATTTTTTCTTACAATGGAAATTAATGTAGAGTAAAAATACTAAGAGCAAACAATAAAAACTTTGGAAATATGTTAAACCACAAGGCAAATTGGCAGTATATATATAAAAGATTTCTTTGGACACAAAAACAAACTTTTTTATACTCGAGATAATAGTCACATGAAAAGTAAATCTTCTAGTGAACTTAACCCTGAAGAATCCGTAGTGTATGAGGAGCCATCACTGTCATCGCTGTTTGATAAGTCTGTCCAATCATTGTCATCGTCATTTCCATCATTATCACTGTTGCCCCCATCATCATTATTGAAGTTGTTGTCATCATCGTCGTTGTCATTATTGCCACCTCCTTGATCATTGTCATTATTGTCTGCTGTAACAGCCAATAGCACTTGTCCTATTAATAGAATGTTACAAGTTAGTTCTACTACAATGTCTACAAAAAATGTTTAATGTAGATTACACATTTGATAATGTAAAATATTCACCCAAACATATTTTTATATTGTTATCAAGAGGGTAATTGTGAAAATGAAAAAATTACCTTTTAAATTTGATGTCTAATATTGCTAAAGAAAATTAATAAATGTTTATTACCGTCATCTGATCCATCATCATCGGACCCATCCATATCTTCTTCATCATCTTCCTCCTCCTGTAAATTAATTTGTAATTGAGATATGTACAAATTTATAAAAAAAGATGGATCTTACCTGATCTTCCTCTTCATCATCTTTTCTGCGACCAACATCGTATATCCTTACCACAGATTCTTGGACAGAATGGTACATTCCTTGATTTTCAACTACAGCAATTTGCCTATCAAACCTATTAATAGCCAAGTCATAAATGTTTCTTTTAACATCAATGGTTGCTGCAAAACATAAAAATTAGTTTCTATTAACATTAGGCAAGTGAAAAAACTCACCTATACTAGAGTAGTCTGTGGCATCGACAGTCTTAAAACTAGAATCCACCTCTTGCTCCATGGCGATGGCATAAATGGCGTCATTCACAGGTGAGAAGGCAACTTGACACTGATTCAATACCGAAACAGTTTTTAATAAATGGAATGTCCTTATATCCCAAACTTCCGTATTTGAAACTATTTCTAAACCATTCGGATGAAATACTCCGCTTTGAGTTTGATTTAATTTATCTAACTTATGAATAGACTTTCCTGAATTTACATCAAAAAGAACACCGTCTGTCAAAATTAAATCGTCACTAGGACTAAAAGTTGCTTTGTTTTTGGTGTACTGGTTGCTGACAACAGGTGTAAACGAAGCGCATTTCTGACCCGTCGCAACATCATATATTGTCGCTGCTTCTCCCTTAGTTCCTAGTATTCTATCCTGTACAACTTTACTAAACTCTACGTACTCTTCATCATGTAAGGGATATTTCATTTCGTAACTGGTTCCGCTCCAAAGGGCTGATAATGGTCTGCCCCATGTGGAACTAGTTAATATCACACTAGAATCATTTTTTGGTTCTATATGTACAATGTAACTGTCGTGTGCTTGGAACATGGTTTCTTCTTTGCCACTGTGGATATTAAATATTCTAACTTCGCCTGCGAAGTCACCTACTATAATTTCTTGGTCACCAGGCTAAAAAAAATTGAGAATTAGTATTTTTATTTCGATGTTATCGTTAATGTTTTTTTTTAATTTGATATTGTTGTTCATGTATTCTTACATTACTAATATTTAAGTATTGACAATACAAAGTTTTTTAGAATAAACTATTACAAGGACTATCACAATGCACAAAGTCAATATTAGTTGATCTTAAATACTCTTACTTGAAAGACAGTAAAAACAACCTTTCGTTATATAGTCCATACCGTGGATCATCAAGGTAGAGATGTTAGTGTTCATATTACTTCCGCTTCAACTAAAGAACCACGGTTTGGACTATACGCGTAGAATGTATATTTCATATTAGTTTGTTTCTTACCATAAATTTAGCACAAGTAAAAAATCCATCGTCAGAAGGTACCCTTATCGTTTGTACAGGACAAAATCGACTGTGTATCAATTTCTTATCCATATTTTTACATTGGTAGCCGATGGCGCGCCTCGCACACCTAATCACAAAGTTATTAACCATGGATATTTTAGGTTTTGGGTCTGGACATTTGTGAGGAACAAAGAGATTAAATTGAGGGCAGGTGGCCATAGGATTTTTACATAAGGCATGTTGATTTGTAAGGTATTCCGTAATTATAGAATCTAACGATATCCTAGGTACGACAGTTTTTTCATCTTCGGGTTCAGGAGCATTGAATTTATAGTATTCTGCTGATATCTGCTTTTGAAGTCTTGAATTTGGCGTAGGAGTTAAATTATTAGATGCATTTTTTCTAAAAAAAAAACATTAATGTATTACTTGAGTAACTTATAACAAATTTATTAACTTACTTAATAAGTTTTATAACTGGAGCGTTACTTCCATTTACATTAGTTGTAGAAGGTTCTCCTATTTGAGGATTTGATGGAGGATTGGTTCTGTGCATTGGCGAAGAAGAAGAAAACGAAAGTCTCGTCTGCAAAAAATTACGATAAAACTACCTTCTCTACTAAAAAATTACAATACTTACTTTACTGGGAGTTGAAGCAGTTATATAACTAAACTTCGTAGGAGGATGAATATTTCCAGAAATTAAAGTGCTGCTAAGATGTGCTTCCTTAACAAGAGTATTAGCTGTCTCTTCCAATCCTTTTGAAACTAAATGTTGATGGAGCAGTTGAAGAAGCTGTTTGTCATTAAACTGAATTTTGGTTTGCGCTACCACATTAGATCTGTGTATATTAACCAACGAAGCATCCAGGTCAGTACCGGTGTGTTTGGTCTTACCCGACAAACGTCCCAACAATTCCAAGGCGTATTTTTGGAAGCTCACATGTTCCTGGCGTTTCTCTTGCAAGATTGGATCACGCATTAAATCTACAAGAAAAACATTCCTATAGTCAAATCCAAAGCTAAAATTAATTAAAAAACTTACTTTGCAATTGTCCTGTAGTAAAAAGAGGTAATTTAGAAACAATTTGTCTCACAGTTTCAGATCTTGCTAAACCAGCTAAAGCTTTACAGGCAAGAGTGCGGATGCAATCAGCATCAGTTATTGGAGTTTTTATATTCATCAACTGCAGAAGAACCATTATTCCACTGTTAGCTCTAACGGTCTCCCAAACTTTTTGGATAAGTTCTTCGCTGCTTTTACCTTTGGTTTTTTTGCTTGGAGAATTCGTACCATTTGAAGAAAATCTAGTAAGATTGCTTCCAAACTGAAAAATTCATTCAGAATTAAAATAAGAAAAATAAAAAAATTAAGATATATTACCCTATGAACCGGTCCGCAAACACAGTTTACAATTACTCTCAATGCAGCTTTCTGCACATCTGGATCGGCTACTATCTCTCCATCAGCAGCTCCCAAAATGATATTGATTCCAACAGTAACAGCTTCTTCTGGCAAATCAACTTTTTCACAGAAAAGCATTTGCACCTTTGGCATGACACAAGCGATCGCTAATACGTCCAATGCACACCGTACTGTTTCCGCTCTGCCGCTATAGTTCCACTCATAAGCAAAAGCAATAATTTTTAACAAAAGCGTAATACATCCTAATTTTAAAAGATTATCGACAGGTTGCCAATGAGCCCTAAAAGGCATCGATTGCAATAACGTCTCGATATGCTGCTGAATTTCTTCAGGGGATGATTTGAGAGCCTTATACCCATGTTGAGTCCTAACTGGTGGAAGGGTTTTTTCTGCAGGTCTTAACTGAGACCGGCGTAATTGTTCCACTTTAGCATTCAAATGGGCTTCCATGTATCTTTTAATTGCTACGCAAACATGTCGGACGATTTGTCTAGCAGCAGATTCCGCGTCTTCATTTAGCGGGGGTAAGTCTTCGTTTGATAAAATTTGCAAAGTAGATATTACATTGTGCAGTTTTCTCAAACCGTCTTGAGCATCAAATTCATCCAATATAACTTTAAATTGGAAAGTTAGCCCGAAAAACATTGTGGCATGGCACCGTCCTGAATCGTGAGAACATTCTAAAAGCCAAAGAGCATACTTTACCAAACCAGATACGACATATTTAGGAAGTAAACAGACTCTCTCCATAGCTTCCTCACAATAACCCAAATAGTAAAGGCATATGGATACACCTGTCGCTGCAACTGAAGGTCTAGGCACTTCTAAAAGTGTTTGTAGGCCTCCACATTGTATGAATTCTATCGAAAACTTTTTGTGACATAGTAGGGCTGCAAGGTACTTGAGAGCTTCGAATCCTAGTCTAGCTTCTTTTGTTTCTCGTACGTTCACGTATTTTAAAATAAGTTCTAAAGCATTTTGCTCAAAAACGTGACTTAAGAACTCTTGGTACTCTCCCATTGGCGTTAAGTATTTAATTATTAACACTTGTCTGGTAGCAACAGTAGGGGGGAACATTTGGATGCTGCCAATCACAAAGCTTTCGAGTTCTGCCCAAGATGAGTTGCTGGTTTCAGTGAAAAGGAATGGTTTGGTGGGGCTAGCACTAGGAGATTTAATGTCGGCAAGTTTAATTTTTTTACGCTGGACACCATCCTCGCTTTCTTTTTCTGTTTTAGGCTGAGATGTATCATTTAGGACGGACGAAGAACAACCGTTTTCACGGAGCCTTTTTCCTGGAGGGGATTTCATGAGTTCTGTAGTTTGAGGGGACTTTATGGGTTCTGCAGTTTGAGAAGATCTTGTTATTGCAGATAAGTGTGCGAAAGGACGAGTTAGTGAAGATCCGTTAGGTAGAAAGGAGGAATTGTTTTGTAGCCTTCGTAACCTTTGTAAGAGTAATGGGACCATTTTACCATTTTGTTCTCTGTTGAAAAATTAAGTATTTTAAGTTTACATAATTGGTTTTATTATATTCATGTAATTACCTAAATCTTGTGGCTATTTCAGGTATTTCCATGGCTGCTGCAAGAAGACCTGTAGCGTAACTTTGCAGAGGTTCTATGGAATCTGTTGTCCATTTGATTAGCCTTTGTATAAGACCGTCCATTTCAGGCTAAAATAATTGTAACTTTATACTTAAAATAATAAAAGTTTGTTTTGTTTTGTAAGAGGAACAGAAACAAATAATAAATATGATAAGAATCAGTTGGACGTTAAGTTATTTGTTTTCACTAATTGTTAGAAATATTTGTTTTTAAAATAGATATACAAAAAGTGCTTACTTGGAAAACTACGGAAGTTTCGAGTCCTGGCATTATATCCAACATCAAGCGGCAGGCGGCAATGTTCAATTGGTCGACAGACCGACCAATTATTCCCGAACGACTGTAGTATGTATCACGTAAATAATCATTAACTAGCTTGGTCATAAAGTTATCTTTACGGAAAAGGGCTTTCAATATTTGCCCTAACTTGCACTCAGGATCCGTTCTTGAAGGGTGGCGTTCATCAAACGGATCAGGATCCATTTTCTGATAATTTTCTGCTTCTACTTCTATTATTTCTGCTAATCTATAACACAATGAAAAATGTTAGATACACACAAATAACCTTTTTAATGTCTCATTTCTACCTGGTTAGTGTAGGCGTAGGGTCATAATCGGGTTGAGTATGTTCTTCTTCCCAGCCCCTCATCAGAGCCACCATATCTCCCATGACGTTGGGTTCACCCATTTTTGAGTCTTTTTACCACTTAAAAACACATGAGGTACTAAAACATAACCTGTAAACTGTTGGCAGAAACAAACATACGTTACAAAACTTTTTCAGATTAATTTTATCTTAAAAAGATTATACATACATTTCAATTCACTTAAATGGGTGTAATTTACGGACACCGAAATTATTTTACGCTGTATTTATAACCTATTGCTCTCACAGAAAGGTAAAGTAAATTTTATGCGACTGAATTCCTCGATTCATCTGAATTTTGCTGCGAGTCGAAAATACACGACCGATCGGATGTGTCAAATTTAGTTGTAATTTAAAAATCCCTGGTCAGTAAGTCAAAATCAAAACTTTTCAATAAAAAAAGAAAGACGTAATAAGTCGACACTGCTGACGATCAATTAGTTTTTGTTTATAAGTTACTTGTTACAATTGTGGATTTCAATTGAAGAAAAAATCTTTTGTTTTTTAAATGTTAAAATAACCAGCACAAGGTTGCCATGGTGATGCGTCATTTAGTCATATTTTTTATTGCTTCTCCATGGGTTTCTACTTACTTTCTTTTATGATCTAAGAGAAAGTTTGGTAGTCATTTTCGATTTCGGAATTTTTCTACGGAAATATCAGTTATAGGATAAAAAATATTTATATATATATTTATATATATATATATATATATATAT